>RQWE01000232.1:0-15510 GCA_004028395.1 Leptographium galeiforme
CCCCCCCCGCCCGCCCCGTCGCCGCCGAGACCGTCCCTCCCCGCCCCCTCCTCCTCCTCCTCCTCCTTGTCCTCGTCCACGGTGTCCTCCCTGTCCCCCATCGCCACCCTGCCGGTCCTCGCCGCGCTCCCGCGTCACATGGTGGTCCGCATATTCATTGTCCGACCCGTTGTCCACGTACTCCCCGTCCGAATCTGCCATCGAAACCCGACGCCCGACGCCCGTCGTCTAGGACTTGCGCATTCGTTCGCCCTTTTGCTCGCGTCGACGGCCAAACAGCTTGCTGCTCGAAAAGAAGAAACCAAACCCCCCCGAAATACTGTCGTCGCTGCAGACGCCTCCGAGTCTCGTCCTCCGCTCCCTTGCGTCGCGTCTTGTTGTTGGTGGGCGAGCCTGCGCGTGCTCAACAAGTTGATCTGCTTCAAAAGTTTTAAAGCTCCACAGAGAGCTTTCCACATTATCAACCAGCGCTTTTCCCCAGCCGCTAAACAGTCCCTGCCCCGCTCGTCCAATCACATCGCTCGCGTTCCCTGCCCGTAAGTAAGGGTGCTGAAAAGCTGTGATTCTATTTAAAATGGGTATAGCAACAGTCATCTACCAAGACATGCAAAACTCAGATCCGTCATAACAAGCCAAAAATTCCTCCTCTGCCGAGCCTGCGCTGCCGGGCCGCGGCCCCGTCTTCTTCTCCCGTTCTGCGGCCTGACGCCGCCCACTAAATATTAGACATAATGCGGCCTCACGGCCTTCTTTCTGGCCGAGTATCATCCATCGGCTCATCAAAATCCGGTTTCACGCCGCGACCCGTCCTGTTTCGCTGTTTCGCTGTTTCGCCGTCCGTGGTATGCAAAGAGTGTGAGAAGTTCAAAACCAAAAAGGCCAAGGCCAAAATCCCGAGGCCAGCAATAAACGCCTAGACACCGTCGTGGCCGCTTCGTCGCCGGTACCACCCCTCACGTGTAGGACGCCTGCACCGGCCAGTCGTCTTCCGTGATGCTCGACCAGAAGACCCACACCAGCACCACGGCCAGCAGCGTGAACAGCGTCTCAAACAGCGCCCCGTCAATCCTGCCCGACGTGCCGTGGCAGATGTGCGAGCTGATGGCGTAGTTGAACACCTGCCCCAGCGCGAACAGGATCGCCGCCCCCGTCAGGTAGGCCAGCGGCCGCGTCTCGCCCAGCACCGCCAGCACCAGGTACGTCTCCAGCACGTAGTACGCCACAAGGAACACCAGCGGCGCCAGCTGGTACAGGACGTACAGCGCAATGTTCCGGTTGGTGCCCGACAGCGACGAGTCAAAGTGGCCCGTCCAGCTGTACCCCGTGTCGAGCGCAATGTAGCCCGTGCCGATGAACAAGACCAACGCCGAGCCAGCAATCAGCCCGAGCGACAGCGGCGTTCCGTCGTCGAGAATCTGGTAGCCGACCAGCGCGTTCAACATGAGGACCCACGTTGTCGCCACGATGAACCCGATGTGTATGCCCGAGAATGCGACGCGAACTTTGGAGTGCAGCGGGAACTCGCCCACCGAGAAGATCTCACACAGCTCAATCAGCATGTAGCCGAACAGGAGTAGCTGCATTTCTCTGTTCCCATTGTCAGCACACGGTCAGCACGACATGGGGCACACCTCCACACACCTTCGTCCCACGGCGGCCTTTTTGCGGTCGGAGCGGTAGATCAGAAAGGCCGAGATGAAAATCGCCAGGCCGCTGAGGAGGATGGAGCCCAGGTTGCCCAGTATCTTGCCATGGCCTAGTGAGATGCCGGTGAGCTCACAGCCACCCCAAGGGCCTGTCTGGTTGTGATACGGCGACAACACCTGGCAAAGTCTGTCAGCGTCTGCTGCGCGGCCACGCTTCTGGTCGTCAGGTGCCTGCTTACATTGCATATTGGTAATGTGGAATCGCGACAGAATCTCTGCACGTCGGCGGGTTAGCGGTCGCAACATCGGGAGGCTGCGCCGGGGATCAGAGCTCACGTCAAAATTCCCAAACTGCGTCGACCCCATGGGTACAGACGTCTGCTCGATGGCAAGCGCTGCTAGTGGACCGATGGGCTCTTGGAAGAACAGCGGCGCAAGGACTGTTCTGTCGCTGCGATGCGGTGCAGTGCAATGCGAATCGGGCTCAAGGTGTGGTTGTTTTTTTGCAGTTTCTCGCCGAACCTGTGGTGGCGCAGGTGCAGAATATGTTGGCTGAATATTTTGTCCTCGTCCGCAAGCGATGTGGGTTTGTGGTCGTCCAGAGAACAGAATTCCCGTGGTGGTGCAAAAAGAAAATACGATTTTGTCCACTCCCAAATCCCCAGCCTCCTGTGTTCTTCGTATCGCCTCGGTGGAGCTAAGAACAATATTCGTCGAACCCCCGTAGTATCGGCTGCAGCAGATCAGATCGTAATAGATATGCAAAATATGAGAGTCGACTTTTTTATTTTTCGTTTCGGCGGGTACGGTGTATTTAGATCATAAAGAGAAAGAAAGAACAAAGGGCCGAGGGGAGGGAGGGGGGAGGGAGGTAAAGCCGCAGCAGCCTTGATGATAGAGCAGTCGGTGGGGAAACCCTAATTTAAGAGTCAATGCTATGGGAAGGCGGGAGGATCAGCTGCTGGGAAGGGCGAGCGGTGCAGGGAGATTTGGGGGGGGGGAGGGAAAGTGCTCGCAGGAAGCCGACGCATGTCAGCTCATGGGGACCCAGCCCCAGAGAGAAAACGGAATGGGGGAAAGAACGCAGACGTCCAGCCATCGGCCAACGCAGCCAGCCATCCACAACCACGACGGCAGCGTCGCAGCGTTCCTTTGGCCCCATGTCGCAGTCATTTTCCCAGGCCAGACCTCCACACCTCCCTCTGGGCCCCACCGCAACGGCCCTTGATTGGGCGCATAGCGTCCGGTCCTTGCCCCTGGACGCAAGGTAGCGGGAGCCTGAGATTGGCTGGCGCCAGGGGCAGCGTCCGTATTCGAGACACTAGTGGCTTACTCGTAAAAGTAGGCACTTTGAAACGGCAGCACGAGTACGTCGTAGAGGGAAGCGTTCTTGTACGGAGCTACTCGTACTCCGTAGATACAGGACGGAGCAGAGGGACGGTTGCACTTTGGCAACAGCAAGACACCGCACATCCAGCCCGTTGACCGACCCAGCCCCGTTTTCCTTTTCGCTTGGGCAGAAGCTGCCCGACTCGGTGGCCGGCCGGGGCGTCGTCTCGTCATGCATGATGAGTTGGTCGCGTGGTTTTAGCCTTTTTCCAGCGGATTAGGGGCCGCTTCTGGCGCGGGCGGGCGTCGTGCGCTCCGTCGCCAGCCACGCCTGCCACGTCCGAGTGTCCAGTCCAGCCCTCTGCCGTTTTCGTCACTACGGGCCCCATCTGCTGTCGGTGACACACACACACCCAGCGACATCGCCCCCAGCCCTGGGCCCCAGGCCAGGGCTGGCGGCCCAGGGCTGCGCGGCGTGCCCCCTCGCATAAAGTAAAACTTTTGTGCTTTTGAAACATCAATTTCGCTCGCCCATTTTTTCTTGTCTCTGCCCGCCCTGTGCGATCTCTCTCTCCTCTCGTTCGACGGCGAGATGCCGACTCGCCCGTCCTGCAATATGACGTGCGCGCGCGCAGATCGATACGAGGGCGCGATGTCGAGTAGTCGTATATTAATAGCATCTATCTTGAGAATACGAGTTTCCTCGTGGACACGGCATATCGCACGTTTTGCAGCTAGCGGCCGCTAATTGGTTTTTTTTTTCTCAATGGGCGTCTGGTTTCGATGCATCTTGTCCGCTTTGAGCTTCGACATCCATGTGGAAATAACAATCCAGACAGTAGGACCGTCAGCAAGAGCTTGGCCATGCGCTGGTGTGATATAGACGTTTGGGCGCGGCGGTCAACCGCGCGAATTACACCAGGTTCGAGCCGGACGTGTCACATGCGCAGCTCTTCTTGCTCTGGCCGGCTGGCTGCTCTGATTGGGGAGCGAGAAATTACGCACGTCGACGTCTGGCTGTGCGACCGTCTGGTTGGCTGGCGAGGGGAAATGTCCCTTCACCTCGCGCTTCCTGGCGAGAATTCTCGTAATAGATCGAGCACTCGCACTCGAGACAAAATGCCACAGCCAGAGTACACGGGCCTCGCCGGCTTCGGGCCCTGGGGCATTCGACTTTGACAACCACTCGGCGGTGTGATCCGATGCATGCGGCACACAAGCAGCGCATCGCCACGTATTACAGCACCACACCCTAACGCAGCCTACCGCAACGCACCCCGCCGCACATTGACATTAGCAGGGTAACCAAGGACAGGGTGGCTGTGCACTTTCACTGCGAGAGGCGGGACCCCCAAAAAGCGTGGTCTCCGCCTTTCGCAACATCGTGAGCCGAAAATGACAAGGGAAAACCCAAAACCGGTCTGTCGGCAGGACGCCAACCCCACTGAAACTTGGAGAGGCTACGTCATCGAGCCGCGAGCGCTGGTGGCCCGATCGGGGGCACATTCCAGCTTCGTGACTGGGACTCCATATGTCTTTGGCCGCACGCGTACGAGAACACGCTGCCATTGGGAGCTCTGGCCAATCCGCGCGGGGCCGTCCCAGCTCCTCTGAGATCGGCGAGCTTTCGCCTGGCCGCGCGGAAAAGCCCCTATTTCTGTTTGGCGTGCCGCACTGTACTCGTATACGCGGCTGACACAGCGACCACCAACCCATGCGTTTGTGCACCGTGCGACTCGGCACTGTACCCGCGTCTCCAGGATTCCTGCCTTGTTTTTTGCCCTTCCCCGGTTTCCCGATGGCCGCGTTCTCCCACCGAAACTCCTGTCATCATTTTCGCCGTGTTTTGCTTCCGTGTCCCGTCCTGCCGTACTGCCCGGTCGCCTGTTCTCGCCCGCCGAACCGTTCTCTGTGCCTCCGATCACTGTCATCCCGACCTCGGCCTCGAGACCAACGCGGCGCGTGCCTGCTTCCTTTTCAGGGTTTATTTTTGCATTAGTTTCATTGGCTAGTCAGCACTGCAACCACGGCAGCCACAAGCTTCCTCCGCACTTCTCTTGATCATTCGCGGCGATCCTGTGACAGCTGTCTTGCCACGCTCTGTCATCCGCCATCTACCTCATCTTCCTCATCCCCATCTGTTGTCTCTCCCTTCCCTCTCCTTTTTCTTCTCCCTCTCTCGCCCCCTCTCGTTGTCTTTCTCTGGCCCCCTCCATCCCTCGTCCCCTTCCTTTGCCCTCTCCCTCTCCCTCGCCCCCCATCCCTTTCTCGCGGACGGGCGCTGCCGCTTTACAGCCCCCGCTCCTCACGATTCCACCTCTCGCTAGCCCCGACCGGCCGTCCAACATCCCGCTCCGAGCACTACCATCGTCCTCGGACCACCGTCCCAACGACGCCCGCTCGTCCTCCGACTCCTCTGACTCTTGGCTCGACACCGGCGACCTCGCCGAGCCGCTCGTCGCCGACGGCGCCCGCCACCCCGACACTCTCGGCCAGGAGACACTCGCTGGGGCCCCGCCGCGACACCCCTTCGCGCCTCCGTCGTCGCGATCGGCGCGACACGACGAGTCCGCGTCGCCGAGCCACGCCCACCAGCACTTGCGCCACCGCTCCGGCCACAACCTGTCCCGCCATCACGCTGGCCTCGTTGATAAGGAGGCCATCCACATCCCCGCGTCAGCCGTCCGGCGCGCCAACGCGGCTGAACGACTGCTCGCCGCCATCATGACGGGCGGCGGCTCCTCTGTCCACGGCCTGACGGGCAAGCCGTTGATGTGAGCACCATCTGCCGATGGAAATCTAGGAAGTGATGATGCTGACCTGACCTTTAGCTATTTTACGAGCATCTTCGTCTCGCTGGGCGTCTTTCTCTTCGGCTATGATCAAGGCGTCATGTCGGGCATCCTCACGTGAGTGTTTCCCTACCCCAGACTGCCTGGATCTTGTGCTGATTGTCCACAGGGGCCCGTACTTTATCGACTACTTCCACCACCCATCCAAGGCCCAGGTGGGTACCATGGTGGCGATCCTCGAGGTGGGCGCGTTCGTGTCTTCGCTCGTGGTCGGCCGCGTGGGCGACATTATCGGGCGGCGGCGCACGATCCTGTACGGGTCGCTCATCTTCCTCGTGGGCGGGGCGCTGCAGACGTTTTCGACGGGCATGCCGCTGATGATGCTGGGCCGCATCATTGCCGGGCTGGGCGTGGGCATGCTGTCGACCATCGTGCCGGTGTACCAGTCGGAGATCTCGCCGCCGCACAACCGCGGCAAGCTGGCGTGCATCGAGTTCTCGGGCAACATTATCGGGTACACCAGCTCGGTGTGGGTGGACTACTTTTGCGGCTTCATCCGCAGCGACCTGTCGTGGCGGGTGCCGCTGCTGATGCAGTGCGTCATGGGCGCGCTGCTGGCGCTGGGCAGCCTGGTCATTGTCGAGTCGCCGCGGTGGCTGCTGGACAACGACCACGACGAGGAGGGCATCATTGTCATCGCGGACCTGTACGGTGGCGGCGACATCCACAACGCCAAGGCGCGCGAGGAGTTCCGCGAGATCAAGATGGACGTGCTGCTGCAGCGCCAGGAGGGCGAGCGCAGCTACAACGACATGTTCCGGCGCTACCGCAAGCGCGTGCTGATCGCCATGTCGGCCCAGGCCCTCGCCCAGCTCAACGGCATCAACGTCATCTCCTACTACGCCCCCTACGTCTTTGAGTCCGCCGGCTGGCACGGCCACCAGGCCGTCCTCATGACCGGCATCAACGGCATCACCTACTTCCTTTCTACCATCCCGCCGTGGTACATTGTCGACCGCTGGGGCCGTCGCGTCATCTTGCTGAGCGGCGCCATCGCCATGGCCGTGGCCCTCTCGCTCATCTCCTACTTTATCTTCCTCGACGTGCCCTCCACACCCACGTTTGTTGTCATCTTCGTCATGATCTACAACGCCGCCTTTGGCTACTCCTGGGGCCCCATCCCGTGGCTGTACCCCCCGGAGATTCTGCCGCTGAGCATCCGCTCCAAGGGTGCCAGCCTGTCGACCGCCACCAACTGGGCCTTTAACTGGCTGGTTGGCGAGATGACGCCCATCCTGCAGGAATGGATCAAATGGCGGCTGTACCTAGTCCACGCATTTTTCTGCCTCACCAGTTTTGTTGTCGGTACGTGTCCTACTTTTTTTTACTTCTGCTCGTCCTAGACGCTGACCCGAACAGTGTACTTTCTCTTCCCCGAAACCTGCGGCGTGCGGCTGGAGGACATGGACACCATCTTTGGCGACGCCAGCACGGCCATCGGCACGCCGCGCACCATTGGGACGCCGCGGGTCGGCGACGCTGAGACCGGTGCGCTCCTGGCCCCCGGCTCGCCCATCCCGTCGCTCGACATCCGTGGCCGCGGCCAGTTCGGCCCCGGAAGCGCTATTCCGGGCCTCAACATTGACCCGCCCGAACGTCTGTCGGGCGAGGCGTCCGGCAGTGGCGGCGATCAATGTGGCGGTCAGGGTGGCGACCAGGGCACCGGTAACGAAAATGGCATCTCCGGGTGGTTCTCGCGGTTGCGCGGAGGCGCACAGAACAGGCCGAAGACCGGCGCCGAGTATGCGCCACTGGGGCAGCAAGACGAGTAGTGGATGCCTTTTTTTTTTTCGGTCGCTCCGGTTTTTTTATTCTTCTTCTTCTTTGTCATGTCCCATGTTCTTATAGAAAGGGCTGGATTCCGAGATGGCTCCCATGAAGAGAAACGGGAGCCCTTTGGCTGGTGGTGGGATTTGACTTACAATGTCGTATTAAATTCTAGTTTCGTGCAGGTGTGCTATGATTGGTCCGTGCGTGTGCAGCATCCAAGAGCAATTTTTAGCCCTTTCAGCCGACAGTAGCCACTCGGCCATTTCCGCGTCCACACACGGCACCACACGAAACACCCCCCCGGCCAGCATGTCCAGCGCGGAGCTGGTGTCAGCGTACCGCCAGCTGTACCGAAGCGCGCTGCGGGCGGTGCAGTACTCGAAGCCGGCGCGGTACGTGGTGCGCGACCAGCTGCGGGCGGCGTTTCGGGACACGACGGCCGGCCCGGACGCGTTCGATGCGAACCGGGTGCGGCGGACGGTCTGGTTCTTCAAGGCGGCGGCGCGGTCGCGCGGGATGGAGCACCGCATCGTGCGCAACCTGGCGCTGACGGCGTACTGGCGGCAGCGGCGGGAAAAGGAGCGGCAGCCGTCGTGGGCGGCGTTGCAGTCGACCAAGAAGACGCGGCAACCGTGAGTGGCTCTCTGCTGGATTCTGCGCTCCCTGGGCCGTGTGCTGACTCCCCGACAGGGACGACATTGAAGCGACGGCCTACGACCACTATGACGAGACGGTGCGCATGCTGAACGAGACGATGCAGCTGTGCCTACGGTGAGAGGGGGAGTGGGTGAGGGGGACAAGACAACACGCCACTCCGGCGAGGGCAAAGCGGCTGGCGGCTGGCGGAAAAGGACCCAGCACGCGAGGCAGAGGCTGGACAGTGTTCTGTGCCGCTGCGACGGGTCTGGAAACATGGAGGCTAGACGGTAGAACCAGGACCATGGGACCTGGATTGGCAGATAAAAGACAGCTTGTTTCTTTGTTGGGTCTCTCTGGGTCTTTCTGGGCCCTGTTGCTGACCTGCCTGGCCGTGCTGGTCTCCGGCAGGGCGAGGCTGCCTGGTGGCACGTGCCTTTTGGGCAGCCTACCTCGAGCGCTGAGCGCTGCTTTGTGGGGAGAAGAAGTGGATCAGATGAGACGACCCGCAAACACTGCATGTGCTATGGTCAAAGAGCCTGTGGCCAAAACTGGTGTGTAATCTCAATAATACCCCCTCTCTCTATCTGTGAAATCTGTGCGGAAGAGGGCTTGTTACCTATGTGTTCTCCGAGTCAGGAGACCTCGACTCTGTGATTTTTGACATTTACGGACGGGTTGGCGGCTTGCTCACTGGTGCGCGTCCAACCTTGCGAAAAGACGACGTAACCGATGATGCGCCGATGGTGCAGCTCCTTTTTGGCATTAACGAGTATGCAGGGTACAAAGTTAGAAGGATCTGGGGAAACCAATTGATTGGCCCTTTTGCGTATTAGGGCGCCACACCTCTTTGGCACAGATAGCCGGTATGCATGACCTCTCTCTGCAAAGGGACATGACGAGCTGCTTCCCTTCTTTGACTCTCTTGTGTCAGGGTCTCGAGGCTGTCACTACCGCAGCTTTCAGTGTTTGCTTGCTGTCGGTCGTCCTGCTGGCCCAGTTTTGCTGTCGGCGGCACGCTTGTCTGGGCCAAGAAAAAAGACCCGCTTTCGATGGGGTCGCGCTCCCCTCCCCACACCACAGAAGCCAGTCATATTGCTGTCCTTTGTCATTTTCGCAGAGCTGCGATTGCTTCCCCGATTGACACGGCAAGCTGTATATACTCCGTATATTTTTTTTTTCGGCCCGCCCCTCACCTTGGCGCTCTCTGACCGCGACGCGCCCGGCTTGATGGCCCATTCCCCAGGCTCGTGATTGCTGCGCGACTGCCTCGACAGCCCTCGACAGCCCTCCGACCGATTGAAGCCCCAAGCCCTCTCGTGTTGGCCCCCCCCCCCCCAGCATGCCGGCCGCGAACGGCGGCAACGATGCGAGCGCGGCCGCGGCCGGTCATGCGGCGGCCGATTCTGCGGCGGCCGAGCCGCCGAGGCGCTGGGTGAAGCGGTACCGCACGGAGCTCAGCGCCAGCATGTCGAGCGTGCTCAGCACGGCGTGCGCGTTCCCGCTCGACAGCGTCAAGACGCGCATGCAGACGTACAAGTACGCGGGCTTTGCGGACTGCGTGCGCCACACCTACCACACCGAGGGCCTCAAGGGCTTCTTCCGCGGCGTCACGGCGCCCATGGCCAGCGTCACCATTGTGCGCACCATTTCGTTTTCCATCTACCAGCGCGTCAAGTACGTCTATGCCGACTGGATCCTGCGCCACGGCGGCTACGACGTCCTCGGCCACGTCAACAAGACCGGCTCCTACCCAAACCTGTGGACCGTCTCCTGCTTTGGCGCCGCCGGCGCCACGGCCGGCTCCTGCATCACGGTCATTGCGTGTGCGTTGTCCCCCGTGTCCTGTGCTTGTTCCCAGCTGGACCTCCAGAAAAAGAGCGCCGCACCCCCGCTGACCCCAAACCAGGCCCCTTTGAGCTGACCAAGCTCAGCGCCCAGGTCTCGGTGCTCATGTCGGACAAGTCCCAGACCCGCGACCCCAAGGCGTACGCCGTCGCCTCTAGCTACCAGAACAAGGGCACCCTCAAGACCATGGCCAACATTGTGCGCCACCGCGGCCTCACCGGCCTGTACACGGGCTACCAGCTGCACCTCCGTGCGTGTCTTTCCGTCTTTCCGTCTTTCCATCTTATCGTCGGTCAGGCCGTCTGCTGACTGGCCTTGCCGTCCAGTGCGCGACACGCTGGGCACTGGCCTCTATTTTATGACCTATGAAAGCAGCAAGCAGCTCATGACGACGTTTGTCGGCGACTCGTCGCCGTCGAGCCCCTTTTCCGTCTTTGTCGCCGGCGGCCTTTGCGGCATCGTGTCGTGGGCGCTCATCTGTGCGTTGTGCCTCTTGCCTCTTTGGCCCAAGCTCGGCCAGGTATGCTTACTAATCAACACGAGCGCAGACCCGATCGACTCGGCAAAGAGCATCTACCAGCGCAACGCCCTCATGCACTCGCGCGGCGAGAAGACGACGCCGGTCAAGGTGCAGTTCTTGCGGCGACACATGTACCGTGGACTTGGCGTGTCGATGACGCGCTCGTGCCTGCTCAACGCCATCTTCTTCTCGTCGTTTGAGCTGTGGAAGAAGCATATCAACTCGCTCGAGGACTAATACCCGGGATTGAGCCGGAAATGGCATGTGCATGGATACAGTTTTGCTGCATCAAGGCAGCTTGGCAGGCCCTGGGCCGTGCGATATTGTCTCACGTGACTGCACGCCATATGTTTTGTAGTGCGAGTACATAAGCACGGCCGAGCAGGGCGACAGCCGATAAGATAAACTTTTTTTTTTTCCCTCGCAGCCGTCGTCGTTGGCAACCACCACAATACCACAACGAAGTATGGCACCGCTAGGGGGAGGCCGGTTGGCGTTCCGGCCCGACGAGAGGCGAAAGGTGGCCGAGGTGATTGGCGATATGGACGCCGAGCACCGATCAGGCAAAGAAGGATCTCGACCGACCATCTCTTTGGTGGTGACGAGGCTCCAGGCGATCCGCAACCACCCAATTTCGCGACGCAAGAAGTCGTACCTGGAGCCGCTGGTGGAGATGCTCCTGGACGAGAGAGCGGCCGAGGCGGCGGCAGAGATTGCGGCAGAGAGCGCGGTGGAAGGCGCGGCAGAGAACGCGGCGGAAAGCGCGGCGACCAAGGGAGGACCAAAGAGCAACGGACAGACAAAGAGCAATGGAGATGCGCAACTGGACGGCCCAGGCGAGCCGGCCGCCGACTCCATGGACGTGGGCGAGCCTACAGACACACTAGACACACCGGCGGAAGCGTCGCCGAGACGTGGGCGGCGGCGGCGAGACGGGGAGACAGAGCGGCCGACGGGCGGCAAGCGGGTGCGCAAGCGGCGGCGGACGCGGTACGAGAGCGACAGCGGCAGCGAGGGGGGCGGCGGGGAGCGATCCGGGGCCGGGGGGCGGAACGAGGGTGAGGGCGAGGGCGAGGGGCCGCGGGTGGTGGCGCCGACGCCGATCCCGGCCAACGGGCCCAAGATCAGCGACATCTCGGGCATGGACGCGGTGCTGGAGCAGCTGCTGTACGACGTGTGGGTGCCGCTGCGGCGGGGCCACTACTACCGGCAGCCGGGACGGGGCTTCAACCAGCCGGTGCTGCTGCACGGGCCGTCGGGGTGCGGCAAGACGCTGCTGGCCAACGCGATGGCGGCGGAGGCGGGGGTGCACTTTTTCCCGCTGTCGGGGCCGGACATTGTGGGCGGGGTGAGCGGCGAGTCGGAGAGCAACATCCGCAGCCTGTTTGACGCGGCGATCCGGATGGCGCCGAGCCTGATCTTCCTGGACGATCTGGAGACGATTGCGGGCAAGGGCGAGGCGACGGGGGGCGGGCGGGGCTCGATGGAGAACCGGATGGCGGCGACGCTCAAGAACTGCATCGACCGGCTGGAGTGGGAGACGGGCGAGGGGCGGCACGTGGTGGTGCTGGCGGCGACGAACAATGCCAACAACCTGAACCCGCTGGTGCGGCGGCGGTTCGACGTGGAGGTGGCGGTGCAGGTGCCGAGCGAGGCGGCGCGCGAGCAGATCCTGCGGGCGATGACGCGCGACCTGGCGCTGGCCGACGACGTGGACCTGGCGGAGATTGCGCGGGGCACGCCGGGGTTTGTGGGGGGCGACCTGAAGAACGTGGTCAAGACGGCCGGACGGCTGGACATTGAGCGGGCGATGGGGGGGGAGCTGGCGGCGCTGCGGGGGGGGGCGGGAGAACAGAGAGAGTTGAGGGACGAGGACGGGCCGCCGGGCGCGGGCAGCGTGTACGACGACTTTGTGCTGCTGCGCACGGCGCCGGCGACGCACAGCGAAGAGCCGCCGCGGCTGCGGGCAGAGAGCTTCCGGGAGGCGGCGCGACGGGTGGTGCCGGCGGCGAAGCGCGAGGGCTTCAGCACGATTCCGGACACGACGTGGGCGCAGGTGGGGGCGATGCGGGCGGTGCGCAAGAAGCTGGAAATGTCCATCATCGGGCCGATCCGGTATCCGGAGCGCTATGCGGGCGTCGGTCTGCGGGCGGTCGGCGGGATCCTGCTCTGGGGCCCGCCGGGCTGCGGCAAGACGCTGGTGGCCAAGGCGGTGGCCAACGAGAGCAAGGCCAACTTTATCTCGATCCGCGGGCCCGAGCTGCTCAACAAGTACGTCGGCGAGTCGGAGCGGGCGCTGCGCGAGCTGTTTGCGCGGGCGCGGGCGATGCGGCCGTGCATCATCTTCTTTGACGAGATGGACGCGCTGGCGGCCAAGCGCGACGACGCGCGGTCCGACGGCAGCGCGCGCGTCGTCAACACGCTGCTGACGGAGCTCGACGGGCTGGTCGACCGCAGCGGGCTGTACGTGATCGGCGCCACCAACCGGCCCGACATGATTGACGCCGCGCTCAAGCGGCCCGGCCGCCTCGGCGAGAGCATCTTTGTCGGGCCGCCCACGGCCGACGACCGCGTCTCCATCCTCAAGACGCTCTACCGCAACTCGGTGCCTCTGGCGCGACGCGGCGCGGCAGGGTCCCTCGAGGCGTCGGATCTGTCGGATCTGCCAGATCTGTCCGAGCTGCCAGATTCCAGAGACACCACCTCCCTCCTCGCCCGCGTCGCCCGCGACCTCCGCTGCGACGGCTTCTCCGGCGCCGACCTCGACCACCTCCTGCGCGCCGCCGGCATCCACTGCCTCGAGCGCACCCTCGCCGCCGACGACGCCGACGCCACCATCACCGCCCAGGACTGGGAGGTCGCCCTCTCCGAGACCCGGCCCAGCACCAGCCCGGCCGAGCTGGAGCGCTACAAGCGGCTGCGGTAGGAGGAGCAGCTGCCGCTCCCCGTCACTACTGTCACTACTCTGTCACACGCACACAGTCACACATTTGTCACCAATGACACACTCCATGTAGAGGAGATGTAGATTAGTCAGCACCGTCTACCGGTAACCGAATCTGTAATACAGCAAAACTGCGGGAATTCTTGTTCCCTTTTTCCTGTCGTCTAAGATGCCGCTGGCCGAAAACAATGGGAGTCAGGGTTCGCCTCCGCTCGTTGTGCTCTTTCCGCCCCGGTTCTATCGCGTGGTAATCATCTGTTGGTACAACGCCGCGCCGCTGGGCGTCGCGAGCAAAATCCTCGGCCGCGCTCTTAAGCGGTCGACTCCTTGAGGAAGCTAGCGGGGGGGGGGGGGGGGTTAGCATGGCGCGGAGCTAAGAGCACAAAACACAAAACGGATAACTCACGTGATCAGGTCGTTCCGGTCCTTGTCCTTCTTGAGGCCGCCAAAGGCCATCTTGGTGCCGGGAATGTACTTCTTGGGGTTCTCGAGGTAGGCGAACTGGGCGTGTCAGTGGGAGAGCCAATCCATCGCAAGACGTTGTGCAAAGCCCACCAGAGTCTCGTCCGACCAGGTGATGCCCTTTTGCTTGTTGGCATCGGTGTAGGCGTAGCCGGCGACGGAGCCCGTCTTGCGGCCAAAGAGGCCGTGCAGCGCCGGGCCGACCTTGTTGGCACCGCCGGCCTCGACCGTGTGGCACTGCGCGCACCGCGTCTTGAACAGACCGGCACCCTTCTTGGCGTCACCTGTTTTGGTCAGCCGAGTTTTTGCCAAGGTGAACACGCTGCGGCCACGCTGCGCTCTGGGGGGCTCAATGGCTCAATGGCCCAATGGCTCGGCAGAGAGCACGCCCAGGACAGCAGACGCAGGTCGCGGCCCCGTCCCGCCGGTCGCGGGCGCACGCGCATGCGCAATGGCTCACGGCGGACGAGCGCAACCCGCAGCAAGCAGCAGCGCCACCGCGACCGCCACCACGTGCATCAGAGAGTGAGCTTACCCTTTCCGAGAGGCATTGTAGCTAGAGTGGAGGAGGTGGAGTATGGGGGAAAACGGTGTGGTCGTTGAAGGAGAGGGTCGTCGTGGTGTGGTGAGAGAGTGAGAGAATTGCAAAAGAGAAGAGGGAAAAAGAGGCGACGAAATTTAAGACGAAAAGCTGGCTCAGCGCGCGATAAAAATCGGGGTCGACGGAATGGACAGACGTGCAGCGCCAGGCCACAGCGAGAGGGAGAGGGCAAACCGAGCTGCACAGGGGGGGGAATTGGCGGCCTGATGGCGGGCAGCCCGCCAATCAGCGGCCGCTCATTTGTCTTTGTTTAGCCACGGCGAGCCGAGCACGGGCCAGTGGTCCCCAGCGCTACCCACAATCGGGAGACGTCGGGGCAAAGGGTAGCCAGGATAAAAAACGGACGGAACAGGCGTGATTAGCCAACTTTTTTTTTTCCTTTTTTTGCCCACCAGGCAGGCACGATACGAGTATCTTGCTCGAACCACTACGTTGTCCATTGGATTCTTGATTTATTCTAGCCTGGTTTTTTTCAATTCGACATTTGGGCCACAATCGAGCTTCTATTTCGGGCCAGGAAGACGCCTTTCTCTCCAGGCCACAAAATACGGCCTATTTTTTTTTATCCAATTAACTTTGGGACACGTCTAGCCAACTCTCTATTTTTCCCTTCCAGCCTTGACACACGGCCTTTTTTTTCGCCACGCCGGTTGGGGGCCCCTCTCTTTATCGGCCATGTCCGCCTCGATCCCCTCCTTCTTGCTGCCCCGACGGGGGCCCTTGTGGCAGAACGCGCCCTGGGCCCGCCGCGGTCTGCTGCCGGCCCGCCCGGCCTCGTCGGCCGCCCGCCCGCCGCGCTGGTCCTCGCCGGGCAAGCCGGGCAAGGCGGGCAAGTCGGACAAGTCGGACAAGTCGGCCAGGTCGGCCAAGCCGGCCGCGCCTCCTTTGGCGCCATCCACCCC
>RQWE01000232.1:15540-35883 GCA_004028395.1 Leptographium galeiforme
CCAGTTCAACCCGCCCTCCCACGGCTCCCGCCTGCCGCGCAAGGGCGCCGCCCCCCGCGCCCCGCCCGCCCAGCACTACGGCGGCGACCTCTCGGCCGCCCAGCGCGAGGCCCAGCGCCAGCGCCACTACCCCGGCATGATGCCCCCCGCCGGCTCGTGGTCGCACTGGTTCTGGAACAGCCGCGCCCTGCACATGGGCATCACCATGACCGCCCTCGTCTCGCTCGCCGTCTACACCTTTCTCGACAACTTCCGCCGCACCTCGCCCTTTGTCGACCTGCTGCCCTCGGCCGCCCAGGCCGTCCGCCACCCGATCCTGGCCCTCCGCACCACCGTCGAGGTCGTCCGCCTGACCGAGGACCAGCGCATCGCCGACATCACCGAGAAGCGCCAGCGCCGCGTCGACGACGTCACCAAGCGCACCCTCTACCGCAAGGCCCACGGCCTCGAGGAGACGGTCGGCTTCAACAGCGGCTGGCTGACCGGCGGCGTCAAGAAGGAGGGGCCCATCCCGCCCGCCCGCAACGAGGAGCCCCTGGCCGTCCCGGGGGCCGTCAGCTCGGTCCGCCCTGCTGCCGTTGCCGCTGCGACTGTGTCCGGCGATGACGCCGACCCCGTCGACGACGCCTCGCCCGTCCGTGGCGCCGTGCCCGCGGCCGACCCCGAGCCCAAGTCCAAGGGCTTTCTGGGCCTCTTTTAGCGGATGCAAACCATGGATGCAAATCATGGATGCAAATCAGGGTGAAAAAGTTGAAAAAAAAAAACTGCCAAATTGCCCATCCTGTCATAACAGTGAATGTCCCGTAGCAATGCTGTCCCCCTCCGGTAATCCCCCCCCCCTCCCCTCATACCACCTCCACGGCCCCCAGTCCCGCAAACACCTCTTCCGCCACGCCGCCCTTTTCCAGCACCCGCTGCGTCATCGCCGCCAGCAGCGCCACCCGCGCGCCGCCCCGCGGCGCCCGCCACACTCCGTACACCGCCTCTGTCTCGGGCAGCCGCGAGGGCGTGCTGCTCTCCTGGCTCGGCTGCTGTGGCGACGGCTGCTTGGCCTTGGCGTCGGCGTGGTACGGCGTGCCGGGCGCCGTCAGTCGCGACGGCGGGTCAATCGTGCGGATCGCCAGCAGACGGAGCGCCTCCTTTGTCGACGACGACGACGACGACGACGACGACGACGACGAGGCGCCCACCGACACGGCCAGCACGGCGTTGGCCACGGCCAGCTCCTCGGATGTCGGGTCGAACAGCACGTTGTCGCCGACGGTCATGACCAGCAGCGTGATGGGCGGCCGCGACGACGTCCGTGCCTCGTCGCCCTCGCCCCGGCCCTCGCCCTGGCCCTCGCCCTGGCCCTCGCCCTCGCCCTCGCCCTCGCCGTCCTGCGGATACAGAAACGTCGACGCGTCCCAGTCGTCGTCGAAAAAGGGGTCCTCGTCGCCCTCGGAGATGAGCCGCGGCAGCCGCGTCGCCAGCAGCGCCAGGTGGCTCGTCAGCGACAGCAGCGGCAGCGGGTACGACAGCGGCGGCGAGATGAGAAGGACCTGCAGAACAAGGTCAGCGAGACGTTCCACAACCAACAACAGACCAGACAGTTCCTCACATCCAGATACAGCTTCCAGTGGAAGCGCCCGTTGATCCGCAGCACCTGCGCCAGATGGCCGTCCGCCAGCAGCGCCTCCGCCAGCAGCGCCGCCAGGAACACCGTGTTGCTGTCGTCGTCGCGCACCCCCGGAATCTCCACCGCCACCTCCACCCACGACGACGCCGTCGCAATCTTGGCATCCCTGTCCGCCTCCTCGCCCTCCTCCGCCCCCTCCTCGTCCTGCCCGCCCTGCCGCATCGCCTCTACCTCCGCCTTGACTCCCACAATCGCTTCCGTCCCGTCAGAGAAACACACGCGTGCGCTGCCGTTGGCCCCCGGCAGCATCCCCGTCTCCGCCCGCAGCGGCCGAAACTGCGTTGGCGACCGCCCATCGGGCCGGATCGGTGGCGTCTGTGACAGAGACGTGTGCAAAAAGGCCAGCTCCGCCGGCGACAGCAGCACGTGCTGTGTAGATGCCATGGCTCCCGTCTTGTGCGTGTCCGAATGCGAGGTGGTGGTCGGAAGAGCGCTCGAAGCCTCGATAACTCGGATTCACTTTTTTTTCTTTTGCTGTCGCTCGCTGATTGGCTTAGTCCCTACAACGTCCAGCTAAAGTGGGCCCAAAAGCAAGGCTGAGATCGCACCCTAACACAGCTCCAACTCCCCAAACAGGTTAAGCGGCCCTTCCACCTCGTCTGCTCAGCACCCCTCAAATGTCATCCCGGCCTCGTCACGTCCTGGAAGCGTCTGGATCAGGCCGGTCAGCGCCTTCATCTGCGTCCGGGCTGTCTCGCCCCATGTTTGCCCGTCCACCAGCGTCGCTCGGCTGCGAGGAAACAGTCCCACCGCCGACCTCCCTGTGCGGTCAAGGCCAAGATTGTCCGTCTCAACAATGTCCGACGCCGCTTTGGACCGGCTTTGGGGAACGACAATCTCATGCACCAGGCTGTCGCCGTACGTCCGACCGTATTGTAGCAACTTTCGTGCCTCTTCGTGGTCCTTTTCCCACGCCGCCAGCGGCACCAGGCTGCAGCCCTCTCCGCTGAAGCCACCTGTGCTGTCTGCCGCACAGCTGCACTGTGATTGCAGCCCCCTACTCGTCTTCTCGTAGCTTGCCAAAATATCGCGGAACACCCCGAGGACCTCGTCCCCGGCCTTGCGCAGAGGGAGCCGACTCGATGCTCCAGTTTCCGCCTGAGTCGTGTCCTCGTACCCCTGTCCGACCGCCGCCTTGACACTCTCCAGAAAGTCGGATTCTGCTTTGTTCCTAGTTGCCCGTGAGAAATGGAACCCTCGACTAGGGGCCTGGCCGCAGTTCAGCTCTGCTCACCGGCTCTCTTCCTGTCCCCGCAAATTCTCCATGGCCTTCTTCCGGGCGGTTGACACTTTGCTCTGGAACCCGCTCATGTACTGCCTGACACGGTCGGCCTCCTGTGTCCGCACACTGTCCTGCCAGGAATCCCAGCTGGTTGCGTCAGCAAAAACAGGGCTGCGGGTGGAGCTGTAGGAATACTCACTTGTCTGCACCCCGTGCAATCCTTCTGCCTCCCGCTCGTGGTCGAGACGCAACCACGACAGCCTCCTCATCGGTGTCATTTACGTCGAGGGTAATTGCGGGGGCTGCATAACGGTCAGTTTGCGTAAATCCAGGGGCGGGTTCAAACAGATGAGGGAACTTACTGCGAAGCCAGTTTGCCTTCTTTGTGGGCGGCATCGTCAGGTCAGAAACTCGAAACCTCTTGTCACGTTGATTGAACACGGTTGAATTTCTGGATCGTGAAAGAAGACAGCAAGTTATTGTATCACCTCAAGGAGGTCACATATGAAGGAAGGAGCGAATGGTGCAATACATCAACTATCTGCATCTGCTAGATGTACAGAGCAGGGACGCTCAACTATGGCAAGTACATCTCAACGCTCCCCTGAAATTGCCGCATCGCAAGAGTCTGATGCAATCCGACCTGGCCACCATTCTACAGATACCCGACTTTCCCTAGTCCGTAACATAGGTCCACACTCTACTCGCATAGTTTTGTAGTCTTTGAGTATCAACGACTATATCGCCTTCTCCCGGGCCCGGATCTCGTAGGAAGAGGAGCTTAAATCTCAGCACCAGTGCACCGCTAATGACAGTGTAGGTGGCTGGATCCGTAGAAGCATCCCGGGTGATGACGATGCTCTGCCGTAAAGTCGGTTCCCAGGACGGTCGACTAAAAGCTCGAGTGGAAGCAGCGCCATGCCGGGTATGGTGGTCCTCCTCCCATCTTTCCAGAATGATTTGGTGTACACGACGATCAAATTTCGCGAGAAGAACAGTCTTGACTTGATGGTCGGATTTGGCGAACCACCATCTCATGTCATTCCTTAGTTCGCGTAGCGATTCCGAATCGCCAGCTTCGATGACCAAGGTAGGCCAGCTTTCTGGGGCGTTAGACTGCGGCAATGGGCCGCCGGTTGAGTCGCCCTCGCCCCCATCGCCGCCCGGATTCTCTTGTGCCCGGTACGTTGCGGATCCTAGTAGTATCCAACCTTTTTCAACGCCCATACGGTCGATGTCCTTGTTGATCGCAATGTAAATCGCACAATGAAGCTGCTCGTGCACTCGGGTAGGGATAGTTATGTAGAGTGTGTTCGACGCAGCATTGTATCGCCGTAGTCTCCAGCCACGTCCACTTGCGTCCCGTGCCTTCAAAAATGCCTCACAATCATCCGGAGTGACATCTGGAAAGTGATTAGTTACCAGTCCTGCCAGGAACAAAGTGAGGGCTTGGCTTACGAGACACGACCAGAAAATCTCCCGCGGCCTCGTTGATTTGCTTTAGCAGCTGCCTTGTCGTGGTAAATCGAATTGTGGGCTGATGCTCAGACGGAAGATATGTATCGGATGAGAGAGCACTTTCAAATGAAAGGGGAGGGTTTGCAACAGATTGGGTGGAAGACAGAGACGCAGCGGCCAAATGAGGAGGTTTGGTTGATGGAGAGTTCATTTTGATTGGACTGTTGACATTGGGTTGGTTTGGTCATCCACTAGGTGGACCGTCCAGGGATGGGCACAGGCCTTTGGCGTGAGGTTGAGCAGTTCGACGAGCTCGGGGCTGATGAGTTCTGCTCTCCTTTAACCACGAGGTTACGTCAACATTGACATCCTTCGACACATTCACGTCCTTCTCCACGCTCACATCCTGGGCCACATTGGCCTCGTCTTCCACTCGGTGTTGATTCGTTGCTTGGAGTTCGTTTCCTAGCGGATTTGTTAAAGTACCTCGCGGTTGTGTTGGAGTTCGGAGAGGATGTTGATGAGAATCGATTTGATGGGGAATTTATTGTATTTCAGGGCGGTGACGATCTTAGTGATGTTCCCGCTCGTTGCGTAAGCTGCCGTCGGGCTTAAAGCAGTTGCAACGCAACCAGTCCGGAAGCCTGGCGGTTGTTTTATGTAGGTTGGGGTGTCAAGTAAGGCGTTGATGTATGCGTGACTACATCGTAATGTCTGGCAGGGTTTAAGCCTGCACAATGTCATAGCCAATTGCCAATTTTCAATCCAGTCGATAAAATCTTCTGGTTTCTTCCTCATTTTTCTCATGGCATCGCAATATTTGACCTAGTCATCCGCTCGAAGACGTTCGGGAGTGACTGAAGTTCTCTGCTCAATGGTTTGGAGGTACAACGACGGGTCATCTGCTTGAAGTTCTTGAAGGAGCAGAGACACCTCGATGCCCTTGGACCGGTCCGTAGTCTGGCGCTTTGTCGTCAGACGGTGGGATATCAGAAAACATAGGTGGCACGTAGTGGGACAGGCCTTGAAAGGAGGGGGAGACAAGGGAGGTGGGCCGCGGAAATGGTTGCGTGGCTGCAGATGAATCTTGTGTCTAGGCTAATGCGAGGGAAAGGTACAAAATAACCACGGTGTCGTGTAACATTAAAGCTATAGCAACTTTGATCATCGAGTCACTTAGTAACATGAGAAATATGATTTCCAGATCCAGTTCGCATCCCAGCCACAACCCAGCGTCCCCCATCGGCCATTTGCCTCGTCATTTCTGATCTACTGGATGATTAATAGCCTACACTCGCTTGCGTCATAGCATGAATGAGCGTAAGGATGCCAAAAGGAACGTGACGTGGTGAGAGCAGGAAGACTCGGCCGTTCTTTCTTTTTTCTGTACCCGAGTCGTAGATATCCCGTTCCGGCCGTACATGGCCAACCAAACAGAGAAAGACACATGAAAAAACAAATGAGATGTAGGCAACGAGAGAGATGGAGAAAGTATCAGCCCCAGAAAGAGAAGAGTAGAGGGAAGAGATAGAAAGACAACGTGTACATATATATCAAATTACATGGGTGTCCGCACAGTAAACAGTAAAAACAAAAGAGTTTTGGCTCTTGTCTATTGGGGGAATCCAGTCGAAGAAGTTCGAGACTTGGCGTCTTTCCCGAATCATAATGTGAGGAAATAATTGGACAAGACAGATGGGATGGGGACAAGATAGCGTTTCCCATACATTAAAGGCAACCGTGTAAAGAAAGCACTCCTTTCGTGAACCTCAGATCCTTTTTCTTATAAACGTCAAAACAAAACAAAAAAGCAGGCCAACGCCACACCCGGCGTCAACATCGTGGAGGACCGCCGTCTAAGTCTTTATTTTTTTTGTAAACCAGTAGGATAGAGAGGGCGTTAGTGGCATCGTGTCGGTTATCGTGTTGTCATTCGAAGTGGCCAGAGTTGGCAGAGATGGTGTTCATGCACGCATCGAAGATGGGTGTGCTTGGCTGCCTCTGTCCCCTATCGGCTGTTGAGAGAGAGGCCCTGAAAGGACCCGACCCATTCCCCAGAGACACCGATTGGCGACAAGCCCTGGGGGTGTTGCGCCGACTCCGTCTGAGTGGCGGGGAAGCGGCCGCCACGCATCGACTGGAAGTCGCCTGCAGATGCGTATGCCATCGAGTAGCCGTCGGCGCCCGTTGGGATGCCGGCTTGCCCGTAGAGGACGCCGGGAACGCGTGGAATGCTTCCAAAAGCAGCATAGGGATTGTACTGCATCACAGGCGGATAACCTCCGATTGCGGCAGCGGATGTAGCCACAGCGGAGTTTGGAGATACGCCTGGCGGCTGAGGGCTCACGCTTCCTGTGAATCCACGGCCTGTGGAGACAGACGAGGGGTACGCAGACACTGGCTGCTGTTGCTGTTGTTGCAGCAGCTGTTGCTGCTGCTGCTGCTGTTGCTGCTGTTGCTGCTGTTGCTGCTGTTGCTGCTGCTGCTGCTGTTGCTGCTGTTGCTGCTGCTGCTGCAGCTGCTGCAGCTCGCCGTTCTGGGCCTGCCGGCGTTCGGACGTGGACCCTCGTCTCACCCCAACAGCCCCAGGGCCGATGCCACTAGGGGCCTGAAGGCCAAGGGGCTGGCTAGCAAACGAAGCAGGGTTGATGGCAGACATCCAGATTCGTGTCTTGTAGATCTTGAAAAGATCGGTGACGAGCGAGTTGAAGTTGATGTAAGCATCGGCAAAGTAGTAGAACGTGAGCTTCTTCCAATCCCTGCAATCGACAATGTTAGCAAGCTTTCTTTCTGGAAATGAGTGTCGTTGGCTTACATTTGAAACTCGGCATCGAGGATCTCCATATTGAGACCGTGCTCTTTGACCTTTTGCATGCACACACGCTTGGCCTTGGCTTCATTGCCTTCCTTGTCCCGCAAGGCGTGGATCTCATGGTTTTGGGCAAGACGTTTGATCAGCTTGGGCTTGAGCTCACCCGCATTCGGCTCCTGCATGTGGTGCGGGCCTGGCGGGCCCATCCCCCCAATGGCGCTCCCCTGAAGGCCCATGGCGGAGGCCATGAGGCCGGCACCCACACCGTCCTGTGCGACAGCGGCATTCTGCGAGTACATCATGAGCCACTTGTACTGCTCCTCTGCGTAATGCTCCTTCAGACGACGGGCTTCGACCCAGTCAACGCTGTCGACGGCAACCGTGCCCAGGTCAGTGCCGCGGTCTGCCTCCACAATCACCAGGTCACCGGGCTTGACCGTCAGCCCGGTGCCTTCCTGGATGTAGAACACATCGGCGCGGGCACACTTGAACAAGACGATATGAAGCGGTGTCGAGCGGTTCGGCTGTGTCATGCCATACATGCCTCGCTGCGGAGACGTCGGCCGGACAGAGAACGCCGGCGCATGCAGTCCGTATGGAGATGGATAGGCGCCGGCGCCATACGCGACGCCGAGCGGCGAAGGCTGCTGATGCTGAAGGCTCTGTTGTGCGTGCTGAAGTGCGGCCTGCTGGGCCCCGGACAGTGCTGGGGCTGGGCCGGTTGTGTACAGTGGCGGGGCCGACTGGTTGGTGGAGAGGCCATGGGCGGCGTCGGGAAAAGAAGATCCGAATTCGGAGCCGATAGCCTGTGCCTCCTGGGAGCCGGCCTCATGAGCGAGCACGACTTCGCTGATCGAGCTGATGGACGCTTGCCGTGTCGGAACATCGGCGAAAGAGTGGCGGCGGCTCGGTGAGCTGTCAGAAAAGCCAGGGGAGCTCTGCCAAAATGCCTTCTTCACATTCTCCAGCTTGCGGTTCTCCAGCGCATAGGGCGAGCGGAACGAGCCAGAGGCGCCGTACTCGCTCATCCTCCGCATGGCCGCCCTCTTCGAAGCAGCGACAGGGTCGCCGTCTAAGGCCTCGTCAAGCTCGTCCACGGCAAACTCGGACTCTTCGGGGACGGCCTCTTGGAAGCCGTACCCATTCCCCATGCCGTAGGCGGCAGCAGTGGAGGCTCGCGGG
This sequence comes from Leptographium galeiforme, assembly GCA_004028395.1. NCBI lineage: Eukaryota > Fungi > Ascomycota > Sordariomycetes > Ophiostomatales > Ophiostomataceae > Leptographium > Leptographium galeiforme. Next base: position 23,893 of record RQWE01000232.1, read on the forward strand.
CGGATGCGGGCGCTGTGGTACTGCTGACTGGCTTGCTGCCGCAGCATCGCGTTTTCACGGGCCAATATCTCGATGGTCTTGGCCTCGAGCGACAGCTGCTGGCTGCCTTGAGACGAGTCGTTTGTGCTTTCGTCGTCATCGTCATCGACCTCCTTCACCTTGCCGAGCATGCCCCCTTCATTCGACATCTCGCTGAGCATGCTTGGCCGTGACGGTCGGTGGTGCAGGCCCGTGTGGCCCATTGGGCGCACCCGAGAGCCGATGAGGGAACCAGGTGCTATAGCCGACGGCTGGGCGGCGGCGGCGGCCATGGCTGTTTCGGCATCTAGCTGGCCGACAGAGTAGGACTGCGATCGGTAGGTCTTTGGCGTCGGGTGAAGAGGGATGGCAAAGGGGATTTGTGACGTGTTGCCTAAGCCCGGGTCGCGGGGCACAGGCGAGGTCTGGGTGGGGAGCAAGTCGGCGCTAAAGAAGGACGAAGGGCCTACAGAGCCCGGTGGCAAGGCAGAGGTGGGCGACGGAAGCACTTCCGATAGTCGAGACGGCGGATCCTTTCTGTCTGCATTCCAGATGCCAGTGCCCCACGCAAAGGAGGCGGTGGCAGTGTGTGTGCGGTTGAGGACGTTCGGCGGTGCAGCGCCGTGGGTGCTCCAGGCGGCGGCGGCCGAGGCTGTGCCAGCGTCAACCGACGGCGTGTTGGGATGGGAGTTGGTGGGCGACAGGGAGGCACCGGCAAAGGAGCCGTTTCGCGGTCGGGCAATGGCCTGGCTGGTGTCGTTCAGCCACGAGGGGCGACGCACGGGTCTGGGCGGCTGCGAGGAGGACATGGGCGCGACAGGCTCCGTGCGATGTGTCTCGCCCTCGTCGTCCGAGCTGGCAAGGGCTTCGGAGTCGGGCGTCGAGCGGCGATTCAACTTGTCCAGTAGGATCGCTCCTTGGCCCAACTTGGCTGGCGGGCCGGGTTTGATGCTGGCACTCATTGTCCGTGTGATCCTACTGGAACCTGGGACTGAGACCGAAGTGGTATTTTATCGTTGCCGCCGCATCCAACTCGATCCTGGAAGATCGTTGCACGGCCGCAGGGTGTTGGGGGCGGTGGGCAGAGTGCGTGATGCGAAGGGGCGAAGAGTGGGAGTTGGGTTGCTTTGTCTTTGCCCAATCGTTTAGCCGGTGCAGCTGTTGGCGGCGGCTAACGGCGGCCGGTTGCAGTAGCGAGATGATGGGGGTGAGCGTGTGTGAAAAGTGTATAGCAAGAGCTGTAAGTGATGCGGGCGAGAGCAGGAGAGAGGAGTAAGGCGGGAAGCGAGATTATTTTGATCGGTGGCGACGTGATGCGACCTGTACGCAATTGGTTAGCCTCGTGACGGATCGCATGGCCTCTTGGGGGGAAGAACAATAGGTGGGCGAGAATGGCATTGTGTCGGATCAGGTCATGTGCCTCAATAGTTTGGGCAGTCAATTGGCGGTGAAACTTTAGGCCCCGAATAGATGGCGAGGAAATCAATAGCAGAGGCGAGGAACGAGACATTGCAGATTCGGTAGCTGCGAAGGGCAGACAATGGCAAGGGCCAATGTGCTGAGGAAGAACGGATGGGCTCACATAAAGTGGAGAAGCCGGACAAAGAAAGCCGTGGGCAAAGGGGGGGGTGACCTACTGAGGGAAACACAAGGTCTATTCTACCAGAGGCGCGTGTCGCAGCGGGGGAGAACAAGTTGCGAGGTTGCTTCGGCGCGGCGACGAAGACGGGCCGCCACAATGTCCGTGATGAAAGCCGGTAGAAAGGTAACGGCAGACGCAGTGCGGGAGAATTGCGGGTGCGATCTTCGAGAGAAGAAGCACAGAGGAAGCGAGGAAGCGGAGAAGAGGGCAGCAAAGTAAGAAAAAAAGCGTCGGGAATATACTTCGTCCAGTCTAAAATAAATCAAGATTAAAGCGAGGAGGGGAGGACCGAAGAAAAGCGTCGAGGTTCCTTTTTTTTTCTCCGGGGCAGCTCAGAGGGACCAAAGTGCGACACGGAGCTCATGCGCAGGCCATAGTTCAGCCCCTAGGCTAGTTTGCGCCAGAGAACAGGGTCCAACAGTGCGAGGTGCCGGAGGCGAATCGTTGAGGAGGGGAAGACCCAGAGGTGGACGGGAGAGAGAGGACAGAGAGGAGATCCGAGAGAGAGCGAGCGAGAGAGGAAAGAAGGAGAGAGGGAGGAGAAGAGAGAGACCGAGGCGAGGCAGAAGCACGGGAGGGGAGAAAAGACCCTATGGAACTGGAAAGAGGGGAAATAAAGAAAGGGGCAGGAGCGTGAGAGGCGCCAGGTTCTGGGAATGCGAGCCGGTGGCGGATGGAGAGCAAAGCGCGTCGTGTAATTACTTGCTGCAGTCGTACTCTGTACGAGAGGACTCCGCAGTAGTGCTTTATTTTCGCTGTATTCTCTGGCTGCAGCAGATTAATTGGGCGTTCTCGCCGCCTTTCGATCTGTTGGGGCGGGTAGAATGACCGGGCTAGCGTCCTTCGAGAATGAGAGATCCGTGTGCAAAAAAGAACAGAAAAAAAATAGGTTGCAGCGGGAAAGCGGGGGCGGATGGCGAACGGTGACCCTACAAAGTACAAGTAAAAATGTACCTTATATGGGGGGGGGGGGGGGCAAGGCGGGTGAGAGGTCTGGCGGTGTCTTACGACCAGGCGAGAGGGGTGGGCACATACGGGCAGGCGCCGATTTTCTGGCAGGCCAGCTGTTGTGTTTGGGTGTTAGCGCCGCGCCCCCCCCTTTTCATTCTTTTCTCCAGGATTGGGACGTGGCTAGGTCGCTAGTGCGGCGTACATTGGCGACGCTGAGTGCGGAGAAGGAGCGCTATTTCCTTCCAGGCAACGGCCGCGCAGGCCCGGCAGGCGAGGACTGGCCGAATGACGAAGAAGCATAATACGAGTAGGAACGGGTAAGAAATCATGGCACGCACGGAGTGCGTAGGGCCAAGGTTCGTTGCCAACGTCACGGCACGCCCCACGTAAAAAGGAGGGGGGGAGGGGGAGGTAATGTGGTCAATAGTGGGTGGGTTGGAGGGCATCGCGTGGTCGCGTCCAGTGGCCGACCATGTGCAACAATTCGCAGGGCTTACCATCATATTCTTACAGGCACGGAGTACCCCGTACTTGCTAAGATACTAAGTACCTAGTCGTATTACGGACAGTCATCTGCTGGCTTGCCTCTTGCCTCGCTTGAACCGTGCAGACGTTCTTTGCCGTCTAGACACTTCTCTCCCCCCCTCCACCACCCCACTTCCTCCCTTTGAAGGTTTTTGCGTAAACTGATCGTCCAGTCTAATTGTCCCCCCCTTCCCTTCCCATATTATTAGCACACCACGGGATCGTGCATTTTCTGTGCCAAGTTCACCCTCTCCTCTGCACCCGACCTTTGCTTCGTACGCGTATGGCCACTGGCCCCCCACGATTCGTACGAGTAGCGCTAGTACGACGAACACTCACGCAGGTCGTGGTCCGCGTGATGTGTTGTGCCGCATGGCCGGCCGGCATTGACACTCCACTTGGGACCCGCCACCTGACTCGCTGCAGCAGTAGGGAAGTTTTGCGCTGCGAATCCGGGGAAGTCGCTGGAGACGGCGCCGTACGGCTCCCCTTCTTGTCCGCCGTCGTCCTCCGGACGCAGCGCCCAGCCGGAACGATGCTACCCTGCCAAGGTCCCTAGCTTCCTCCTGCCCTTCCCCTCCTTCTGTCGCTCCTTTTCCCCCCTCTCCAGCGCTGTCGATCCGACAAACCGACCGTCACTAGCGGTCGGCTGCAGGCAATTACCAGTACGAGTATGTGTGTCGGCTGGCAGGACGCCCCAAAACACACCATACACGCATGAAAAAGAGAGGGGTAAGAAACACCAAAACAGGCCATGACGAAGCGATACAACACCCAAGGACATCGGGGCGACGGCTGAGCGAGAAAGATTGCACAGAAATGAGGGCAATCTCCTCTAGCCTCGCCCATGGGCGAATCACCGTGGGAAGTGTCGTAGAGCACTGCTCGCAGAGAGCCCCCCTCAAATTAAGCTTGTCGATTACAGTGGACGTTTTGAGCTTCCAAAAGGCTAGTGCTCCTTCCTGCCTTGCGTCCAGTTATGTGGGGGGTGTCAGCTGGGGGCCGATCTTGGTGTCGAGTATTATTATTTTTCGTACCGCTTCGGTGACCGTCTGGGCCAGACCAGGGCCGCAAACCGGAATGCAAGGACGCGCTCATCACACCCCGTATTTCGCATTTTCATCAGAGTCTCACCGACAGTCAAAATCTCGATGCCCCGAGACACCAAGCAATACGATAAATACGCCGAATATTGATTCCCCAGAGGGAGACATAAGGGCAAGACATGGGCCACAGATCGGTAACGAAAGAAAATGGCCGAGTAAATTGGGCATTGTGTCTCGGCAAGCGTCTATCCTCTAGTAAAAACATGCAGTAAGACACATCCTGCCTCACTATGCAACGCCCTGTCCCTCGCGGGCGAGCTTACCCCGGAACCGAGTCCAGTGAGTCCTTGCCGATCGTCGACGGCGGCACTGCGCCCTTTTGCAGCCGCAGCTTCTCCTCGAACTTGGCAAACTCGGATAGGGACACCTCCTCCTCTGGGTCGAGCACCTGCCGCACGCTCTTTACCTCCTCAATCTGCACAGCCCGTTAGCAAAGTTTCTCTCACTTGCTCGATCTGGACCGGTGAACATACATAGTGCATCAGCATGCTCTCGATGCCGTTCTTCAGCGTCACCGTACTCGAATCGCACGTCCGGCACGCGCCCCGCAGCTTCAGCAGCACCTCGCCGTCCTCAAAGCCGCGGAACTCAATGTCGCCGCCGTCCTCCTGGATCGCCGGCCGGATCCGCGTCTCCAGCAGCTCCTTGATCATGCCCACCACCTCGTCGTCGTCCTCATTGTACTGGAGCGTATCGACGTGTTCCGCCTCCGCGGCGCTAGATCCCTCGTCGTGCGCACCGGCCTCGACTGAGGCGGCGGCCGCCGGCCGCACAATCGCTTGTCCGGACGTAATGGCCTCTGTAATGAGAGCAAACACCTCGGGCCGGACGTGCGCCCAGTTGGCGTCGGACGACTTGGTGACCGTGATAAAATCGCTGCCGTAGAACACGGCCGTCACGCCGTCCACGTTCATCAGCTGCGCCGCCAGCGGCGACGGGTATGGCGGTGCAATCGTCGCCCGCGGGCTGAGGTACTCGATAAACGGCGCCTTGATCTCTGCCGGCAGCACTTGGTGGTTCGGCAGGAACTTGATCGCGTCCGCGTTTGGCGTGTTCTCCGTCTGGATGAAAATGGTTCGCTGGCTCTGGCCGAGCGACCACGGGCGGGATTGGAGGGGGGAAGAGGAGGAAGAGGAGGGAAGAAGGCCGTTGTGTGTGGTGGCTCGCGCACTGAGCAGCCGTGACCGCCGTGTAGGTGCGATTGTGGAAGGGGAGGAAGACGACGCCGAGGCGTGGAAGAAGCGTACAGACGGCATCGTCATCGCTGCCGTGGACCGGCTCGTCGTCGGCAGAGCGGCCGAGGTGACTCGGGCGGCGCGCCGACAAAACGCTGGCGGGCAGGGCTTTGATGCCGTCGTAGCGACTGCGGCGGCGGCCGAAGCCGCTGTTATTCGTGTGAGGCCCGTCTTTGGCATCGTGGGCGCAGGTCCGATATGGGATTGTGCAATGTCGATAGCAGAAAATCCGGAAATGCAGCTGCGGCTGTCGAGTCTTAATATGCCCGAGAATTACCGCCACTCAGAGCTGCTTACAAAACAGCGGGAAATTTTGCTTTGGCGGCGCTGTGATTGGCGGCCAGACTTTGATAATCGCGCCGGCCAATGGTGGGGCTTTACCGATCACCGGCCGTCGCCATGGGGTTCAGACAGGAAGTAGTTTTGATGTGTGTGTGACTTTTGAGGAATATTATTTGCATGCGAAGACAGTGTGCTCGCTATAGAGTGTTTGTCGCAGACATTTCGCAAACCGAAAATGTCCCGGAAATAGAGTCTTACCCTCCTTCCAATCGCATCTACACTTTTCAGAAGACAGCCGTCCAGCCCATTTGAAGACTTTGCGTCATTCTTGGAAACCGTCCAATCGATAAGGATGGATAGGATGGGATTCGTGCCCCACTTCGATGTGTCAGCGTGTTTTTTATGGTCGTTTTCTCCAGAGTAAATAGAGCCCAAACGACAAAACTCAACACTACGTCTAAGCCAACAGAGCTGAATATTTGATCTTTCAAACCACAATTCTCTACGGAACAATTTTACTGTTGTTCCATGACTGTGACACTGGACAAGGCGTCCTCGCCTCAGCAGCCTTCAGCCTCCGAAACCGGCGAGGCTGCTGAGACAAACGGAAAGCGCCACGCTTCCCACGACGAGGAGGGCAAGGATGACAAAGATCAGTCATCTCCTGCGACTAAGCGTCGGTCGATGTGTGGTGTCTGCCACAACGAGGCGGCCAAGTACAAGTGTCCTCGCTGCTCCGTGGGCTAGTACGGTTGGATCCCCCTCGATTCTCGTCGCTTCTGCTAATCTGGAGCAGCTGCTCCGTGGGCTGCTCTCGCACTCACCGCGACAACCACCCCCCGGACGAGGTAGCCACACCTTCAAACGTCTCTTCTTCTACGGCGACTTCCGAGCCGCCCACATCGAACCCCCCCAAGATTGACCGCCACCCGTTCAGTGTACTCGACGACTCAGCGGAGCTGAAACGCCTTTTTGCTAAATACCCACATCTCCCGACCCGCCTGCGATCGATCTACGAGGCTACGCTGCCGTCCCAGCACAATCGGAACGAGCAGCAGAAGCCGGCCTGGACGGGTCGGGGCGGCCGCCAGATGCCGCGACGCGACCAGCCCTGGACGACAGAGATCGGCCTACGGCATGGCCAAAAGGCACTGCGGCAGGCCCGTTTTGACCCTGGCGAGGATGGTGACGGTGTGCGTGAATACTGCGATCTGGTGACGTTTCTGCTGGCGAGGGGGAGGGACGAGAGGGGCGCAGCTGCCGCCGCCGCCGCCGCAGCCGCGACAGACCAAGCTGCTACGGCCTTGGTGCAGCAGGAAATCCTGCAGGACGACGTCTCAGTCATTAAGCAGCTGCTGGAAGCCGAGGGGCGCCAGTGAACCGAGACGCTCGATGGACATTTTCAGGCTATGCAAACTGGAACGCGCATTTCTGGGCCAGGCACTTTTGGGGTGCTGCATTTGGAATCATTTGGGATCCATGATACACTGAAAACGTGGAGCTCGATACGGTAAGGGTAGGTCATATTGTACGGGTCATTACATGCTGCTTTCCTGACATTACTTGCGACATCGTCCCTTGTCTCTAGCTAACTGGAGTGCTTGAACAGGGAAAATAAGGAGTTTCTCGACATCTTGGGGGATTTTGGAGACGCCTTTGGTTCGGGCGAAGTCCAGGCCGATACCGTCGACATCATCGAGGTTGGCCGCACAGCCGACGGTGCTTTTCCGGACACCTTGCTAGCTCCGTCTAGGCTGGGGCTTGCCGAGTGTTTTGCTTTGGATGCGCCGCTCGGCCGCGCGCGGATCGCCCACAGCGACCGGCTGTGCCGTATGCTTGTGCTTGGAACTTCTGGCGGTGGCTCACGGTGTGGCGTTTTTGCGGCCGCGTCCCGCTGAGTCCAGTCAACGCGGTGCTCCTCTATGAGGTGCGGATCCACGAACATGGACACGGGCCTGATCGTCCAGCCTCCTCTCTGCTCCGCCTCGCCTTCTCCGAGGCTCTGGCTGCGGTCGAGATCCGTCAGTGGATCGACTGCCGGATCGGTCATTCTTCGACTGAGACTGTTCGGATCGGCGCTGCCAATGGGAACGGAAAGAAGACCTTCGAAAGCATGCTGGCTCTGAAAGGGAGCCGGGCTGTGAGGATTTTGCTCGAGGGCGGGGACAGCAGGAACAGTGTCCTCGCCTTCCGCAGCCGTTTGCTGTCGCCGCTGGGAGGCGGATCGCCGCGGGGCCAACACAGTCGTTGTCGTGACGAACTGACGGGCGGCTTGACGGGGAACGTACGGCTGTGCGGACCCCGGGGAGATGGGGTCGGCAGCGACAGGCCGCAGCTGGTGTGATGAAGGCTGAGAAATTGACAAGGGCGGTGGGACCAGTTTCTTTGGCCGGATGGAGAACGTCCTGGTTCTGGACGAGCTCGATTCGGCTTGGGCTGTGGCCGTCCGTGACGCTCGGTCGACGACGGAGGTGGCTGTTCTGCGGGCGTGAGAGTCGGTGGACTTTGCGACTTTGGCGGTGGCGCGAACGGCCTCGTCCCGCTGCTGCTCGGCCAGGACGACATGGAGACGGCGCGCGAGGTCGATGGGGTCAACGGGCTGGCTGCGCTGCCGCGAGTTCCTCTGGCGGCGAGGGCCAGCATGAGGAGGGACGGGCGGCTTCTGTGTGGGCGGCAAGGGCTGATGCCGATCTGGGATTGTCTCCATGGCGGAGGGAGCGGGGAGACGATAGCGCATGCCTGGGTGGACGGGGAACAAGAGGAAGAGTCGGGTCCTGGTACGGACGCGGCAGCGTGATGGGATGAGGGTTTTATTCGGGGCAGCTGATCATTCGGCTGCGGTGGGCGGCGGCGATGGGTGCTTGTGGCTTCATGGGGGTGAAACGGCTGCAGTCCAATGAGCGAGACAAATGGCAGACTAGGGGGTTAGGGCGGGCCAACGTGGTGTTCAGCCGTGTATTTTCGTCGCCTTTCAGGGAGATAGACAAGAGAGGGGCGAAGCTAGCGAGAGAATAACTGCAGCCAGACTAAAAAGAGCCCACACGGCGCGGAATGAGCATACGAGTACAAGTAGCAAGATTGTACGTCCGAGACCGGGTGGAGTGTGCACGTGCATGAACGCCCAACGAGACGAAAACAGAGTTGGAGCTGGGGCGGTTATCGGAAGTGCTTCTTGCAGCCGGGTTTAGGGCGGTAACGACGCACTACTCGCAGCAAGTCTCTTTGTGTTGGGCCAAGGGCGGGATTGCTATCGCATTATTGGGGGTGGGCAGTTGGACACGCCAATGCGTTTGTCCGCGGACCGACAAAAGAGAGGGGGGTCGTTGTGGACATGCACAAGGCGCTCCGGAGATGGCCAGGCGACGGGCCAGGGCTCTGGTCTGTTCACCGCATGTGGGATTCGGGACTCTGGGCGTCGAGTCGATGCTCTCGATTTTGGCTTTTAGGCGGTCGATGACTAGCGCATCCTGACTAACGAAGAGTGGGTCACACGCGATTAGATTGAGTTTTCTGCCATGCTTAATTCATTTTTTTTTTCGAGAACCTCAAACTCGGTCTCATTTGGGAGGACAGCACACAGCAAACATGTCGTCGTCTATGCGAAACGCCGTGCAGCGGCGCTCGCACCGCGAGCGGGCCCAGCCACAGGAGCGCAAGCGACTCGGACTGCTCGAGAAGCACAAGGTCGGTCTAGGCTTTTGGTCGTCCTCGCAGGTCTCATAGTTGTCAATGTGCTGACGCGTCCGCAGGACTACCAACTCCGGGCCAAGGACTGGAACAAGAAGAAGGCGACGCTGCAGCGGCTGCGCGAGAAGGCGTCGGAGCGCAACGAGGATGAATTCTCGTTCAAGATGCTGTCGCGGCAGGGCCCGGGCTCGGCGCTGATGCGCGGCAGCGACGAGAAGCGGGCGCGGCGATGGAACGGCACGGCGCTGGGCGAGCGGCACGGCAAGACGCTGTCGATCGACACGGCGCGACTGCTCAAGACGCAGGACGTGGGCTACATCCGGACGATGCGCAACGTGATTACCAAGGAGGTGCAGGATCTGGAGGAGCGCGCCCAGATTGCACAAGCCTTTGCCGGGCAGACGACGGGCGGCGAGGACGACGACGAAGAGGACGACAATATGGACGAGGACGAGGAGAAAGTGGAGCTGTCCAAGGCGGCCCGCAAGGCAAAACGGAGGGCCAAGACGGTCGGCACCAAGACTGTGTTTGCCGAGACGGCAGAGGAGCGGGACGCGGCCATGGGCGAGGACGGAGACGAGGACGACGACGAAAACGAAAAGGGAGAGGCGGAGCAGAGCGAGACACAGCGCAGGGCCGAGGTGGCGGCACGGCTACAACGACGCGCATCGCTGGCACGGCAGCGACTCAAGGCACTGACGGATGCCGAGGACGAGCTGAACATGCAGCGGGCGCGGATGGCCAAGACGGCGACGGTGGACGTGGTGACGCGGACGGGCAAGCGGGTCAAGATGCGGGAGCGCAAACGGTGAGCGGACACGGCGGGCCAAAAGACGGGAAATAATGCTAGGAGCGTTGAAGCGTGAAGTAGTACAAGATGAAATTTTTACTAAAACAGCCCGAATGAATGCCGCTGTTGCTATTATGACAAACCACAAACCCCAAACTCCGAGACTGTCCGTTTATGCCTAGGGGACAGCGAGTGCCGCGAAAGAGGGAAAGAGCGATGCGGACACCAATGGCAGGAAAATTACGCGACCGAGAAACAAAGTCGTCACGTCGTCTTTGTCATGAGCAGGACACGACCAGGATCAGCGAAAACACCAGCGGGGGCCGACTACAGCTTCTCGTGGGTGATGCAGCGGAAGAGGGCGCTGACGATGGCGATGAGGGCGCGGACGCCCAGGGAGAGACACCAGAAGCAGCACTTGAAGAGGGCGGCGATGAGGCGGAGACAGCCGGGCATCTTGTCGTCGTCGTTGCGGGCGGCGCGGCGTTTGGACTTGTTGCGGCGGGCGGCGCGGCCGTCCTCAAAGGCCTTGCCGGCAAAGTCGATGCTGGCCTGGCTCTCGAGGTCGATCTCGAGCTCCTCCATGCGGGAGCGTTTCTTTTTCGGCTTGGTCTTGGATTTGAGGCGGGCGTCGACGGCGGGGGCGAGGCTGCTGAGGCGGCTGGCGCTGCGGGCGGCGACGTGGGCGAGGCTGGAGCGGGGGCGGGCGAGTGCGTCGGCGGCGGCGGCGGCGGCGGCGAGGGCGTCCATGTCGGGGGGCGGCGCAAAGGCCTCGACGCGGGCAAAGTGGACGTCGGTGTGGGCGACGAGCAGGAGGGCGGCGACGGCGACGTCGACGAGGTAGGCGGCGTCGATCTTGGCGGCGACGGCGGTGTCGATCTCGAGCCAGCCGGCGCCGGTGCCGTCGCGGGTGAGGCGGGCGAGGTGCTGGGGCGACTCGAGGTGCTCGAGCGTGTAGGCGGTGCGGCTCCAGGTGGCGCTGCGCTCGATGCCGACGCAAAAGGGCAGGGCCAGCACGGGGTGGACGACAAAGAAGCGGGCCGAGTCGTCGTCCCACACGAGCCGCGCGCACTCGCGCTCGGCCGTGGCCACCGTGGCGGCGCTGGCCCCCGTCGACAGCGCCATGCGCGCCGCCTGCTGCGGGTACAGCAGCGCCACCAGGCCGTCGTGCGGCTGGTGGCGCCGCGCCTCCTCCTCCAGCGTCGTCATCAGCGCCGCCTGCCAGTGCCGGCTGGCGTCGTGGCGCGCCTGCGTCTGCGCCTCGGCCGCCTCGACCTCGGACGAGCCCCGGCCGGCCATCACCGACGCCGACTCCTCCAGGCTGGCCCGACGGCTGCCGTCGCTGCCGGACCCGGAACCGGCCGCGGCCACACCCGCGACCGACGAGTCCCCCCCGGACGCCCCGTGACGGCTGCCGCTCTCCGGCTTGAACGGCCGCGCCGGGTCGTGGCGCGACAGCGTCACGTACGCGGCCATGGACGTCGGGTCGACGCGCATGCGGTACAGCGGCTGCCCGCTCGCCGACGACAGCCGGTACACGGGCGCCTCCCGGTCGTGCGTCATGCGCAGACAGTACACCCGCCCCTCGGACGGACCCGCCTTCCACCCGTTGGCCACCTTCCAGAAGCCCCGCAGCTCCTCCGTCGTCGACGGCACCGGCAGCGACGGCGCCTCCCGCGGTCCGTTGCTGGCCCGCGGCGGCGGCCACACCTGCTGCACGCCCGTCGAGCCTGCCGCCACGCCGCCCGCCCCCGC
>RQWE01000233.1:0-35844 GCA_004028395.1 Leptographium galeiforme
CTGTCCCCCCAACCGCCGCGATGCCCAAGTCCAAGCGCGAAAAGCTGTTGCACCTGACGCAGGTGGCCAAAAAGACCCGCGAGCACAAGGACCGCCTCTTCTCGAGCATCCGCGATGCCGTGCCCGAGTACGAGCACGTCTTTGTCGTGCGTGTCGACAACCTGCGCAACCAGCACCTGCACGAGCTGCGCCAGGAGCTGTCCGACAGCCGGTACGTTTTGGGACCTCGCTTCGCTCGTTTTTTTTTTTGTCTTTTTTGTCTTTTTTGTTCTTTTCTATTCTGTTTATTCTTTTATATAAATCTTTCTTCGTTCTCTCGCTCACACACACACAGCCTCTTCCTCGGCAAGACCAAGCTGATGGCCCGCGCCCTCGGCACGTCGCCCGGCGAGGCCCTCCTGCCCGGCATTGACCGCCTGGCCGACCGCTACCTGCACGGCGTCGTCGGCCTGCTGCTGACCAGCCGCCGCCCCGACGACGTGCGCACGTACCTCGACGCCATCAGCCCCGTCGACTTTGCCCGCGCCGGCACCGTCGCCCACCGCGACGTCATCATTCCCCACGGGCCCCTCTACAGCACCGGCGGCCTCGTGCCCGCCGCCGACGACGTGCCCATTGCCACCGCCCTCGAGCCCGAGCTGCGCCGCCTCGGCGTGCCCACCCGCATCAAGACGGGCGTCGTCGTGCTCGAGGCGCCGGACGCGCCCGAGGCCCAAGACGTGGACACTGACAACTCTGTCGACTCGTCCGCCGACGTCCCCGCCGGCTACGCCATTTGCCGCGCCGGCCAGACCCTCGACAGCCGCCAGTCCCGGCTGCTGCGCCTCTTTGGCATCTGCCTCAGCGAGTTCCGCGTCGGCGCCCTGGCCTACTGGTCCGCCGCCTCCGGCGAGGTCACCGAGTTCGAGGCCCCGCCCGTCGTCAGCCAAAAAGCGGCCAAGGCCGACGTCGAGACCGTCGACGTCGAGGATGTCATTGTCGAGGACGCCGAATAGACCGGCGGCCGATTCACATGTTGAGAAAAACCATCATGTCTTTGGCCCGTGGGCGGGGGAAAAAGGGAGGAGCTACATTTATGCAGGCGTTTTTTCGGGTCTCGTCAACCGGTTTTTGTTTTGCTTCTCTCTCTTGGGGGGGAATTGGGACCCCCGTCGTCGTGGCTATTATTTTTGCCATTGCATTGGAATCAGATCTTTCAAGACTTTCTTTGTGGACACTGGGCAACACCAGAAACTAGACGCTTTTTCTTTCACCTATGTATTACACGACGACAGCAAGGCAAAAAATGGAGCCATGCAGACGCCTTGGCTGGGCAGCGCAAAAAAAAGGGAGGACGCAAAAGTCAGTGCCAGGCCGGACAATGTGTCCCTCCAACAGGTCGCAATTGCCCAGCAGCTCTTACCTCTGTCCGGCCTGACGTGCCTGCGGGTTTGTTGGCGGTAGTAAGGACAAGATTGAAGGTGGAAAAAGAAAGCGCAATATGGTCGATACAAGAAGACGCATTGAACCCGAAATCAAAACTGAAAAATGAAAAATGAAAAACAAATGCAGGGACCTCTTCCGAGAAGCCTCTTGATACCCACAACGACCCATTGGGCCCGTTGGTCGATCCTGTGGTCGTCCTCCTCGAGACCCGAAATTGGCTCTAGATTTGGCTCTAGATGGGCTGCCGTCCTTTTACCTGTCCACTTAGCTCTGCGAGTGAGACCGGCCGTTGCGCGTCAACGTAGATCCAGAATGGCTGTAACGGACTCGCCGCTGTACCTAGCTGGTGAGAGGTTGGCGAGATGGGCGGCAACGGCGTCGTCGGAACAGCAGATCTGCCCCGGAAACGTGTAGTTATGTTGCGTACCCCTCTTTGTCTTACCCTCTGGCAAAATGAGAAGAGAGAAAAACGCATGGCAAGAAGGATACCTCCCCCGGCGTGCAAGCTGACCCCTCCCCTCCCCCTCCCTCCCTCCCTCTCTTCAACCCACCGGCCCAAAGTCCTGGGCTTACTGGTACCGCCGCAGCTTTCTCGTCTCGTCGTGTGCTGGCCCGTTAAAGCCGCGCTTGCGCGAGTCCTCTTCGCGCGGCCGGTCAAAGTCGCGGCTGCCCTGGTCCCGATACCCACCGTTCTCGCGCGGCCGTATCGGCTCCATGTTGCTGCCCGTCCGCCGGTTGTCCCGATCACGACGTTGGTCCCGGTCTCCCCGGTCGCGGTCCCTGTCTCGGCCGCCGTCGCGGAATCCACCGCCGTGTCTGTCATCAAAAGGCCGGCCACCGTCGCGCGACTCGTGGCCAAAGTCTCGCCGGTCACTCCGATCGCCACGGTCACCACGGTCACCACGGTCACCACGGTCACCCCGGTCACCACGGTCACCACGATCGCCACGGTCACCACGGTCGCCACGGTCGCCACGGTCGCTGCGTCCAAAGCCCGGCCCGCCCGGTGCGTTTGGTGGTGGACCTCCGAATCCGTTGACGTCACCGCGTGGGCCGCTGGGAAAGCCTCGGTCAAAGCTCCGTCCGCCTCCTCGGGCACCACCCGGACGGTCACGGCCGCCCCCGAATCCGCCACCCCGGAATCCGCCACTTGGACGGAAACCGGGCGCGCTGCCGCCGAAGCCGCCACGGCCCAGCGGCTGCGAGGGCGCCGCCTTGGTGTAGCCCCGGCCGCCTAGTCCACCCCCAAGGCGCTGGGGCTTCCACTTCTTGGCCGTGCGCCCACGCTCCACGTCCACCTTGATACGGCGGTCCTTTATGCGAATACCATCACAGGCATCATGGGCAGCTGTTGTTGCGCGCAAAATACGCGCGTTGTTAGTACTGCCTTACCATCGAGGTCATACCTTTCCGGGGAAGAGAGATGGGAGGGACGGGGCGGGGGAAGCCTGTGAGTGGAATCACTGTAGTGTTCTGGTCTGGGTTTTACCTCTCATGTCCTTTTCGCGCTCAAACACAACAAAGGCGTAGCCTCGGTGCGGTTTCCGCTTCTTGTTGCCCTTCTCGTCGGCGTGCGTGTCCTTGATGATGCGAATCTGGTCCTGTCAGCCACCGACACGCAGTCGCAGCACGGAAAAAGGGTCGCTTACACGCTCAATAGGACCGTAACGGGCAAATTCGCGTTCGAGATCCTGCTCGTTGGCCTCGTAGCTCAGTCTCGCCACGATCAGTGTCTTGAAGGGGTCTCCGCGGATGTTCGGGTCTTCGTCCGGCTTGTCTGTAGCTGTCAGAGATCATCCAGAGACATGGCATCGAGAGACTGACAGTTCCTTGGGCCTTCGATCAACTGCTTCTCCACGTTGGCCTTGTGCTCTTGCACCTTGCGTTCGCGCCGCTGCAGCCAGCTCTCCGTCGGCACAAATCCATCATTGTCCTTGTATTCTTGCAGCGCCGGCAAAAACTGCGCCAGACCCGACACGGGAATGCTCTGTCGCTCGGCAGGCGCGTGGTCGATCGGCTGCACCCAGCGAAGAGGTGGCCGCGGCGCAAACAGCGCCAGGAGCTGGGGCGGCAGTTTGTCGGTCATGGCTGGCTGTTCGAATCAAGCTCTCGTCGAGTCTCCTGCCCTCGGTTTGATGAGAATGTGACAGAAAAGCACCTCTTCCGTGACAAAGGAGAGGAGAACGTTGAAAAATGTCATCCTTTCGCGAATTAGCTCTTGACTAGAAATGCGCGTCAGATCCACACAAAATGTCACGTGGCCTGTTGGCCTCAGATTTTTCGACGGCAACCTCGCTCGGCCGAAGCGAGAGAGGTTGACAATCGGCAGCGATTCCTCGTCCACACCACAAAATGACAATACGGGCACTGCCGCAGGTGTCCGTCGCAAAGGTACGCTGCCTGATGCTTCTGTACCTCCCGCGACAGAAATACTAACCCTGGCAGAATGGCGTCGGCGCCTTCATCCTGCAGTGCAAGAAACTCGACTTCCACTACTGCGACTGGGCCGGCAGCTCCCGGGGCATGAAGTAGGTGTCTACAGAAAGCATCCTGGCTGCCTTTATTCTGACCGTTCTAGTGCATTCATCAAGACGCGGCTGTCCCAGTTCGTCGCCCAGAACGCCCAGGTCGAGTTTTCCGTCTCGCCACGGCCGTCTCGCCACCCCATGATCATCGGGCACTACATCAACGGCAAGCAACGGTCGGTCTGCGTGCGCAACCTGGACGCGAACCAGATTCTCAAAAAGGCTGAGCAGCTGCGGGACGCCACCGGCGAGGTGAACAAGCGGTACACCAAGGCCGTGAGCAGCACCAACCACAGTGTGCGTGGCGTATGGAGTCCGTACCACGGCTTCGGCATGCCGGTCTGAGGCCGGGGCGCGTGCAGACGCAACAGCGGCGCTGGCGGCAAGCTGGCGTGCGAGTACATACATGTATATCCCACAATGTGAACAAATGAACAAACCAAAATCACGTCGCGTATTGTGGCCGAAAACGGCCATGTTCCTTTTTTTTAATTTTCTGCCCATTTTCTCTGCTGTCTACTGCTATCAACGTCGACTCGAGCTTTCTACTGGAGGCTGTTGATAATGTCGACAACTGGAAGAGGTCAGTTACCCATCGGTATCGATAGGAAATCGGAGAGAAGAAAAAACACTCACAGGCAGGCTTGAGGCTGGCACCGCCGACCAGGAAGCCGTCGATATCGGGCTCCTTGCTCAGGTCCTTGCAGTTCTTTTCGCTGACGCTGCCACCGTACAGGATCCGCGTAGCCTCGGCCACCTCGGCGCTGACGTTCTCGCTGAGCCAGAGACGGATGGCGGCGTGCACCTCCTGTGCCTGGGCCGTGGTGGCCACCTTGCCCGTGCCAATGGCCCAGATCGGCTCGTACGCAACCACCACGTTCTTCCACACCTC
Source organism: Leptographium galeiforme (assembly GCA_004028395.1). Taxonomy (NCBI): domain Eukaryota; kingdom Fungi; phylum Ascomycota; class Sordariomycetes; order Ophiostomatales; family Ophiostomataceae; genus Leptographium; species Leptographium galeiforme. Next base: position 4,843 of record RQWE01000233.1, read on the forward strand.
CGCGTCCTTGCCCAGGCTGGCCGCGAGCGCGCCCAGCTGGCCCGTCACCACGGAGACGGTGTTGCCGGCCTCACGCTGCTCGAGCGACTCGCCGCAGCACCAGATCACGCTCATGCCGTTCTGGATCGCGTACTTGGTCTTGGACGTCACCACCTCGTCCGTCTCGGCCAGCAGGCTGCGCCGCTCCGAGTGGCCCAGAATCGTCCACTTGATGCCAGAGTGCAGCAGCTGGTGCACCGAGATCTCGCCCGTGAAGGCACCGTCCGGCTTGTCGTACACGTTCTGTGCCGCCACCTCGACGGCCGCCGTGATCTTCTCACGCACGGGGAGGAGGTAGAGAGCGGGGGGAGCGATGACGACCTCTGGGAAAAGAAGAAAAACAGATGTTAACGCGGTTCGCCAAGCTCAAGCCGTGCTGCCACACGTAACAAAATTCGGAAAACGAGTCACTTACCAACGTTGGGGTCCAGCGTCGCCTGGTTCAGGTTGTCAACAATCGCCTTGATAGAATCGGCATTGCCGTTCCTGTCGCGGATCGCAGCGGTCAGTACATGGTCGCGCTGCACGGCAAAGCCACGAAGCTATCTGCGTATGCGGGGTTTCCTTGCTAACAGAATCGCGGGGGAACTCCAGAGACACTCACATCTTAAAGTTACCGCCGACGAAGAACTTGCGAGCCATGATGGGCAGATTTTGTACGAGCTGTTTCTTGGTAGTTCGAGTGTGAGGTTGAGAAGACGCTGCAAAAAAAAAGAGTCTGGAGCCGTTGGGGTTCTTGAGCTGTTTTATTCTTCCTTTTCTTCCCCCCGTTGACGGGGGGGGGGTAAATCTACTTGCCGCTACTGCGCAGCTCCACTAATTGGCTGATCGCTCGCTGAGCCAAAACGTCGTAGCACCACCGGACAACGAGACGGTCTGGGGCTTGGCAGTAAACACCTCGTCTTACGAGTATTACTCGTTTTCCGCGCGGGTGTCTATTGCTCCATTTGTATGCGAGCCTATCGTCCACGCATGGCCCAGCCGTGCGTGTTGGCGCAAGGAACATGTCGGCTCGGTCGACCGCAGCTCTACCGGCTCGTTCCGAAGTCCCTCGACTGCTGCAACACGGCTGCAGCCCCGGCACATCTTCGTTTCCCTTCCTCCTCCTCGGTTATTCGGGTCTCTCTCCGGGAAGCCAGCGCAGTGCATACTAATGCCGGAGTGATGTCACGATCTAGCCTCGTAAATATGGTGCATGCACCCCACCAAAACGACTCGTAAGGCGACAGCCTCTTTTGCCCACTGGCGTCCGTGTTGCACCGGTGGCCTCGCGCCTTATCCTGATATCACGCGACCGACGAGGCCGCTCACTCCATCGCGGACTGGCAGCCCTGTCATTCAGCTTTATCTTGGACGCAATCCTGCCTGATCGGCGGTCAGGCTTCGTTGGGGGAAAAAAAGGGGGCGACCGGGGTGTTATGGCTCAGGCCCTCGTTGCATATGCTGTTCACCATGCCATAGTCGGATGATAAATGCGTCGAGTTATCTTCTATTGCCGCAATGCTAAAAACAACGGATTTGCTTGTATACGTATCTTACATCAGGACCTCGCTTTGCGAATCGAGCTAGATTTCAACCGCTATGACCAGGCTCCTGCCTAAAGCAGTATTTCATCGGTCTTCGGTAGCTCACGTGCGGTGTCACAACCTCGTTTGCATCGTCGTTCGCACCTTCCAATACTATTTTCATCTGAAATTGTGGTGATATTCCCTTGTAGCTCTGCTTTCTTGTCGTGCGTATTTTCCTCGTTCCCCTCTAGTATCGCTGTGTATTAGAGCACAGTGTAAACCATCAAAATGGACGTCTACAATACCAATTTCTGGCGCCTCTTTCCATCTATAATCGACGAGATTGCAGATGCCGACTTTGTTGCTATTGACTTGGAGATGACCGGTATGAAGCCCAGAAAAACAGCCAGGCTTCAGCGACCGACCCAAGAGGACATGTATCAGCAGAACAAAGAGGCTGCCCAGACATTTCACATTCTCCAGTTCGGAATCACCTGCCTACGCTACAGTCGCGACCAAGGTTCATCTACCCTGGTCTCCTGAAGCGTTCCTCTTCTTGTGCTCCGGATCTCTGCTGACACGAGGGTAAAGATGCATACATTTCCTCATCGTATAACTTTCATGTCTCTCCCATGTTTCAATCCGATTCTACTAGTACCCTACTTGCAAAGCTAGTCGACCGCACGTTGGTTGTCTCCTACGCCTCTCTCATTTTTTTGAGGTCCAGTGGATCCCGGTTGGAGGATTCTTATGTCGACGGGATTCCCTACCTTGGCAGGGAGGATGAAGCCAACATTAGCAATGCCTTTCTCTGCATGGACCAGGACTCCGCCCGACATGATATCGATCTCGACATGCAGGACGAGGAAACCAAAGCTTTTTACGATAATGCCAAAAACAGTATCAAGCTTTGGGAGCAGGACGCCCAAGCGGTAAGATAAGACTATCTGTGGACGCTTACCCTTTGAGTGCCGGACATGGCCTAATGTGGTTCCAGAAAGAGTACCTCAACATCTCGAACCCACACGGTGGTCGTGTAAATCGATTCCAACAACGGCTCATGCACCAATTGCTGCAAAACGAGTTTTCTGGAAAATACCGTTGCTACTGCAAGCTGAATTGGTTCATTCAAGTTTACAAGGAAGACGATCCAACAGAAGACAAGGTAGGGAAAATAAAGCTGATCTTATCGTCCCACTGACTCAATATACAGCTCAAGAGAGAAAGAATTCAAGGCAGACAAGCATGCCTCAAGTCCCATAAAGGTATGTTCCCTAGCTCCAAGGGTCCCAAGAACGCACATGTGCTAACGATATGTCAATGCTTTAGGACTGAGATATATACTAGAAGCCGTGAGTTTCAGCCTTGAATGGAATTGAAACGCCACACTTACCTCAGGTGAGGCATGGACTAATTTTGGGCGTACAGTTGGTCGGGGGTGACTTTGCTGAAGACGCCGTCGATCTTGTCGAGATGGATGATCAAAATGACGCCGCCCGCAGCAACCTGAGGTCCCAACTAGCCCGCTGCGAAACGAAGCTGAAAAAACAGCGTCCAGTGATTGTTGGACACAACATGTTACTAGATCTCTGCTTCACGTATCAAGCCTTCTTCGAAACATTACCGGAAAATTTGAGCGAGTTCTGTCAGAAGATCCATATGCTCTTCCCAAACATTGTTGACACAAAACATATCGCAACGGAAGACGGGCATGACATGCTTTCGGCAAACAACCTCGAGGAGCTATACACCGAAATCAACAAGCTTCCGGTACCAGTGGTCATGAACTTGCGATCGCGCCTAAGGGGAAGCAAGGCGCACCATGCAGGATATGACAGTATGCCATTCCAGACCATCCCTTGGGAAATCTCTGCTGACACAACAACCAAGGCAGCATGACTGCTACTCTGTTTGTTAAAAAAGCGTGGCAGATGTTCTGCAAAAGCCAAGTTGATGTCCCCAACAAAGCGGGCCACCAAGCAACGGACCAACTACCGCCCTGGGACAGTGCATTCTTCCGGGACCACGGCAACCGGTTGCGCCTTGGGAACGCCGGGATTTTGGAATTGAAGACAGCAGACACACGGACAGCATAGATTGGAGTAGTTGACTTCATGATTGCTTCTTTCATAAACAAGACAGATCCCCGCAATTTTTCATGAGGGATATCTCTGATTTTACATGATACATGATTGTATACAATTGTGCTTTGGGAGCCTGTATCAACCGCCCGATCCCAACTTTGCGCCGTGAGGTGGAACCTGACATTTTGCCGGGTTCCATCATCGCCTGGGCATGGCATTCTTCACACCAGCGTAGTAGTAGCCAGGAAGCTCCTTGGCAAGCTCCTCCTTTGTCAGCCACTTGAAGTCGGTGACGCCAAGGGTGTTACCCTCTAGATTGGCCTGACCGGCCATGATGCGGCCCTTGATGAAAAAGGTCTTTTCGCTCTCGCTGGCGGTCTCGGCGGGAGTCTCCGCAACCTTGACGACGTGGGCAACGGGCACGCGGCCGACGGTCCAGGTGTTCATGTCGACGCCGGCCGCCAATTCAAGAGCCCGGGAAGCGGTCTATTGAAAACATTAGCAACAGGACCAGGAGGAGATGAGGCAAAACGCGCGCTGTCCTCGAGGGACACGTACCTCGTGCAGGTTCTCGTTGGTCTGGACGTCGGCGGTGGGGAAGCCCCAGGAGCCGTCGGCACCGCGGACGACGAGATAGAGAGTGCGGTCGAGACGGCGGTCGAGGCGGTGGGAATCGCCGTCCTCGCCGGTCGCGGGGTTACCGTCGGCGGCGGTGACGCGCGGCTGTGGCCGCTCGACGCGGACACGGTCGGCCTCGCTGATGCGCTCGCCGTCCTCGCTGACGCGCAGGTCGGCGTCGGAAATGATGCGCTCGCGCAGGCGGGCCGGGTCCGCGAGCTCCACGGCGACGGGGTCGTCCACGGTCAGCTCGTCGTCCCAGGCGCGGGCACCGCCACGGCCGTCGCCGCCCTTGCCGCCCTCGTAGATGCCAATGTCGCGCGCGGGCGTGCCGCGGCGCTCACGCAGCTGCATCCGCCAGTCGAGCGCGGCCGTCGTGTCGGGCTTAAAGTAGACGTTCTTGCGAAAGGAGCCGCTCAGACGCTCGTTGAGCCGCTTCTGGTACAGGTAAAAGGCCGACTCGAACGGTGTCGACTCAGGCGTCAGCAACGGCGGTCGGCTGAGCATCAGGCCGGCTCGTATGCGGGCTCCCGGGTGCGACACCGCCACCGACGGCTTGCCCGCCGATGGGGAGGAGGAGGGGGATAAAGGGAGAGGGGTCTCGGCCTCGGCGGCAGCCGCCGCCGCCGCCGAGTAGGGTCGTTGGCCAAAAGGCCGCGCCGAGAAAAGGACACCACGCGTCTGGACACACCGGGTACAGGCGAAAGTCCGGGATTGCGCTGCACAAAGAGGCCGGTTAGGACTCGGTCGAGGCCGTGCGGAAAAAACGAAAAGTCAGGCTCGGCGTCGCGAGAACATACCATTGAACAGCGCAGAGACTGCCTGGCCGCCTCTGCCTGTGGCCGCCATACTTGCCGTATCTCGCGGGGCAGAGCTGGCACAGAAATGAGACCACGCGCTCTCCAAAAGGCTCGAATCAAAACTTTTTCAACCGCCAATTGCAGAGCTTTGGTTCGTCTCGAAATCTCTAAACGGCAAGACCACGGCACGGCTCGGAACCGGAACAATAATGCGCCGCCAGAATATGCCCTCGCATAAAAGTCTCCGCCACCGCGTCCACATTGTAAAATTTCTCTCTTCTTTTCTCAATCCATGGCATATTTCCTTATCAGGAAGACAACACCATCATAATTGTACCCCCATTGTGTCTTCCTCATTTAAATGCCAAGAAAAAATCCCAGAGCGTCCGATTTCGCTAGCGGCTCCTCATGGCAAAATTCAACCTGGAAGCTGTTAGATAGAAGACTGTCACATTTTGTCCCTTGATCGAGCGACCCAGCAGGATTTCAACACACGGCAGTCCATGCCGTGCGAAACTACTGGTTCTTCTTACTTTCTCGAAAGCAAGGCTCGATCGCTATTCGCGTGCTTCAAACTGAAACGAACGTTCCATATTCAATATGCAACCACCAATGCTACCTAAATTTACACACATCCGAGAAAATATGTTTCCCACCGCGCTACGCCTCTGGTTGCTCCGACACTGTTGATTTGACCGTCCCTCTAATTGAAAAGAAAATCGCGAAAAACGCCCAAGCAAACGCGAGAAACTACCATTCCATCCCCCTGGGTATCCAACCATATGACCGATGTCGCCCGAGAAAACGCCAACATAAGAACAAAGCAGACACGCCGACTGCTGGGGAAGATGCTGTGGTGTCGTATTCGTTTCAGATGTGTTGTCTATTGCTTGATGAGTCGTCGTTCGCCTTACTCGATCCAAATCGTGGTTGGATCGAGGACACTTGGTGAATGGATCTCCCCATATTGTCGTGCTTGTTCAACTCATGCCTGCAGGTTGGCAACCGCCTGCGCTACCTCCTTGGAAGCTTTCTTCTCCCAAAGTTTTCGCGCTTCGGCTCCGGCTGCGGCAGGGTCGGTCACCTCTTCGTAAAGTTTGTGCGAGACATCACGGTTGATGACGGCATATTGGTCGGCGGTGAGTTGACTGGATTTCCAGTGTGGCTTCAATGCCGATCGGACGATGCTGCTGATATTTTCTTTCATCTCGAGCGAAAGCGAGTTGCGCGAGGGGGACACCTCTTCTGATCGCGGCAGTGCTACGGTCGGCTTCCTGCGAGGACGTGGCTGTCGAAGTTCGGCAACGAAAGTCGTCCCATTGTGACTGGCACTGACATGATTTGTCGTACTGTTGTTGTTCTCCGAGTCACTATTGTGGTCGCTTCCCAATGTGGCCCCTGCCCGGGTTGGCGAGTAGTTCGCGGGCGGATATATTGGCTCAATGTGTGAGCTCAGCAACGTAGGTGAGCTTGGTCGAAGCGTTCGATGGGGCGGTGGCGTTGCGGACATTGCCCGCGGGCTATTGTGTGCCGAAGCAGCCGGGGACGAACCGGCTGGTGAAGACGGGTCGACGGTGGGTAGAGGACGAGACTCTCCAAACAGGTTGCGAATTTGCTCGTCGTCCGACGGTGTGCTCGACTCGACCTCCTTCAGCAGCGAGGACAAGAAGGATCGAGGCTCGCCATTTGCCTGCAGACCGCCGACGGCCGCTGCCGAACCGCTGCTCCCAGGCGCGGCAGCCGGCACGGTAGATGGTACCTTTGAAGAGGACGCCTCGCCAGGCAGTGCCGTGATCCGACGGGTACGCGGCCGCTTCAGCTTTCGCTCTGGCTCCGGGACTGGCTCCACGGGAGATGCAGTGATGGAGCGTGTCTTACGTTTCCGACTGGTCGGCACGGTGACATCACAGTCCCGCGCTCTTTCGAAAGCACCCCATGATCTGATCTCCTCGCGGCTTTGCTGGACGGGAACCGTCTGTGGTGTTGCCCCCCGCCTGCCAGAGCGCTGCAGAATGACGCTAGGTATATTCCGCTCAAAGACGTCCTGGGCCCCCAGACGACGAGCAATATCCAAGCGCTCCTGCCAGCGCTCAAACTCTCGCCGTTCGTTGTTCCGATACTGCTCGGCACGGCGGAACTCCTCGAGCGAATCATCGTCGTCGTGGTCCAGATCAATATTCAGAGCATCCCAGATCCGCCCAGTAATCTGGCCCCAGGCGCCCTGCCACTCGTCCGACCGTGCTCGCCGTCTCGCACGCCGCATACTGTGTCTGGTGCGTGGGAAGAAGTCGTTCCGCGACCGGTTCGCTCTGCGCGCCGCAACAGAAAGCGTCGGTTCAGCGCCTGGCGCCTGGACGGCCTGGCCGAAGAGATCGACACATTCCATGCAGAACCAGGCGCCCTCGGGCACACTTTCAAGCCCGATACAGTGTGTGTGGTATGGCGTGTCGCAGCCATCACAGAGCAGCAGGACCTCCTCGTTGTCGGCGAGGTTGCACACCGGGCATGGCGTGGAAATGTCCTCCGCCTCCACATCTGCATACTCGTCTAGCCATGCTTGTGGGTCGAATTCGGCAATCTGCTTCTTGTCTTCGACTTTGTAAGACGACAATAGTTCGCCTAACAGAAGCGGAAGTTAGCCTTGGCACACAATATGAGTCGGACAGCAAACCAGCAGTGTGCAGGCAGTCGACGTAAATCAAAGGGCAGGTTTTGGGAGCGGGCACGAACCTCCGATTTTATCGTATACTCGAACCGAGTGGAATGTTTGGCGACAAATTGGACAGCTGTTGGCCTTGCCGGACCATTCTCGAAGACAGGTATCGTGCAGGGTATGACCGCAAATCTGAATGACAGCCACGTTGTCGTCATCATGACTCAAACTGCCGCAGTCGTGGGAATTGTGCAATTCAGAATGGAAATGGTCATTGCCAGCGCCATCTGTGGGCGGCCCGTCATGGCTGGTGTCACCGATTATAGCGCTGGTTATGGCGCTGTTAGGGGTAGGCTTCCCTTCATCAGGCGGTGGTGGGGGTTCTTCAGCGTGTAGTAGGGGGTCTAGGCAGACAATGCACTGTTCGGCCATTGTTTCAGCGGTCTTTGCAGCGCAGGGCGCTTCTTTCTTTGCATGAAAACTGAGGGCCGAATAAAACGACAAAAGTATTGCAAAGTGCAAGTAATCGGTAAAGAGGAATGAAGAGAAGACTGATGAATTTTTGAGCAATTTCTTAGGAAAATCTGGGTTGTATCGGTGGTGTTTGGTTGTTGGCGAACCCTTTTGGGTGGTGCTTGGTAGCGCTGCCGGCTGGGGGATTTGCCACTGTTTTGCGAGTCGTCTGGGAAGGCAGAGGGAAGAGGAAAGAGGAAGAATGGAGGGCCCGTTCATACCGGTAGCAGATCAGACCGGAGAGGGGAAAAATATAAAGGCGAAAGGAGCCTAAGTCCAAAGGAGGTAGGAGGTGGTCTGTGCGGGCCCACGAGGATGGCTCCTTCCGACAAGTCGTTGCGGCCTATCAGACTAGAAGTAATGACGACTCCAACTCCGCCATTTGGCAGTCGTCTCCAGGTTTGAGCAAAATAAACACAAAGACGGACTGATTCGGCGGGAAATAACATGACTGGCACTGTGCCGCCGTGATAAGACGGCTTGGCTGTCTACCACGAACCCCTCGCGCCTCGTTCTTTTGTTCATGCCTATCACGGCCTGCACGATCGCAGCGGCATGCCCTCGCCTAACGCCACGCTATAGCCAATGACGGGGGTATGCCTCGGTGCAGCTGATCTGTCTAGCCCGCATTTAAGAGTCACTTCTGCACGTAAAGACACATGCGCTGCTACCTACGCCAACCTTGGGTGTTTTTAATCTCTGTCTGGCACGTCGTGTCAGCTACGGTCCTTCGTCTTGGAGAAAGTGCATTAGCGACGCGCCCAGTCTCATATCTGACGGTGCAGTGTCCCCCAGAGAGGACTTTGGCTGAATTGGCTCGTCAGAGTCCGTCATACCAAAGCGGGAGAGGCAAATCCCCCTCTTTACAAGAAGGATGGACAGGCCGCCCTCCCACCCCCCCGTTCTATCTTCTCCGAGCCAAGCAAGTGGACCCGCATTCGGCGTTCCATCTAATATGTAGGATATCTGAATATGCATGGTGCCTGCTTCTGTTCTGTTTCGCTGACCCGCGCCGCTAGTCGGTACTGTGCGATTAAAGCCGCAGCAGAGCAGATACCGATGTCCCTTTGGGCTAATCAGGCCGACATGCGCAGAAAGCTGACCGCTCTTCCGAAGCGCCACAGTCGCAACAAATGGACATACTTGGAAAAAAAAGAAAATTGGAAAAAGAAAAGTGGTAGTTTCGGGTCCTCGTCTATGTAAGGAAGACACAAAGTTTCACCATGGCCCTCTCCCACACCCATGGCGAGAAAGCATCTCAATTCTCAATATAGAGGGGCGGAGGTCCGAACACATCCTTTCCCGACCCGGAGGTGGCTCTTGGTGGCTTTTGACATTTGATGCAATTTTTTTTTCATTGTGTGATGTCGTCGACCTTACATCGAGGTGCTGGAAACCCAAAACCCGGCTTTTAACCTCCCCCCAAATAAACAGAGATTTGCGAACATTGTCCACGCCGTTCCTCTAACCGATCTGCCTCTCTATACCTCGGCAATCTCGCGCAATCTCCGGAGAGTCGACCGCATGGTAGCAGCGGCAGGAGTCCTAAAACATGGTTAGTGCACTGTCGGAGCCGACCAGAAATCTGCAACTGGTTTCGTTGACGAGATCGGGAACATACGAGACGACGTAGGCGCCACCAGCTGGGTGAGGTGTCAGTAAGTTGTTTGAGAGAACCAATCCAGGGAGAGACAAAGCATACCCATGGTCTTCTTGCAAGACTTGCACTCCCAGATGCCGACGGAGGTCCGCTTGACGGAGTTCTTGGCGCAGAAAGCGCAGGTGTAGCGAGCTATTTCAATTGTGAGTTCAAGTTCGTGGGCCTGTGGGCGTTGTGTGTCTCGGGTGCGAGAGCGCATTGTACGAACCGTGTTGGGTGATCTGAAAAGCGATTGTTAGCATGGTGAACCGACGACAGGAATAGATGCCCAGCCTAAGATGGACTTACCTCGCTCTTCTTCATCTGCTTACGCAGAGAAGCACCGTATCTGGAGATTTGTGTCAGTCACCTGTCGTTTCGTACGGTCGGCTCTGTTGCATTCGTGTGGTATCGTCGCCGAATGCCCCCCGCGTCCGTCGCTCGCCGCTCCCCGCGTGTCCAGCTTTACTCGGGGCGACAACCGACATCCGCAGGTCGATATTCGGCGACAATTCCTCATCTTGACCGTGATGCAAGTATCGCCAAGGGGAAATCGGTTCTCACCTGGTACCGTAGCGGCCCGTGACGCCGACCTTCTTCGTGCTAATCAGAAAGTCAGTTTATTTTGTTCATCCTTGCTGCTAGTGACAAGAACAGGTAGAGAAGTTGGCATTCTCTGTCCCGTCTTGGGGTATATTCGGGTGTGCGTACCGCTTCGTCATTTTGATTTAGGGAATGGGAGAGATTCGGTGTTGTGGAAGAAGAATTTGTCTCGTCTGTCGTGGTGGTGACTTTTACTACGAACTCTGAAGGGATCTAGTTTTTTTCGAATAATTACCCTAGGGCCGTCCTGCCGAAATGTGTGTCGGAATTTCACATAATCCGTCACCACGTGACTATAGACCTAAATATGAGGGCTTGGGGGTAAACATAGCCTAAAAATGGCGGGGCAAGCTGCGCTTACTGTTTCAGTACGTATTACAGCTCCAACTGCCAAGTCCGTACTTCTCAACCTCTGTAGATCGTTGGCAGAAGAGGCAAAGGCCAGATGGCCGGTACTCTGCTTTTAGCCTACATTCTGTTGCTGTCCGTCGTACATTACGATTCTTGGCTGAAATAGAAACAAGTTTGAAATGGTGTGACCTTGCTTAGTGCTGTATTTCCGCAGGTGTGATGTGGCAGCGACAACTCGACAGCCTCCACCATTTCTAAACCTGATCATATACCTGCTCTCGTACCTTCTCGTTTGAATTTCGGGCTCAAGATGGCCTTTAAAATGCATAACAGAACCTACGACCTCGTCGTCTTTGGCGCCTCCGGTAGGCAAGGGGACGTCCTCAAACCGAACCGACCCCGCTAACGATAGCTAAAGGGTATACTGGATCTCGCGTGGCCGAATATGTCGCCACCAGTCTTCCTACGAACTTGAAGTGGGCAATCGCAGGCCGCTCTCGCGAAAAGCTGGTACAGTTGGCTGCAAGGCTGAGTGGTTTGAATCCCGACCGTACCCAACCGAGTTAGTGTTGCCGAAGGATTCAGGATTCTGCATGTCTGAACGTCTGTGCTGACCGAAGCGACACTTGCATGCAGACATTGAGACGGCCGATCTAGCGGGCGAAGGCCTCGACGAACTGGCCAAGAAGACATTTGTGTTCATCACCACCGTCGGCCCCTTCCTCACGTATGGCGAGCCGGCCTTCCGGGCGTGTGCCGAGAATGGGACGCACTATTTCGACATCACGGGGGAGGTGCCGTTCACGGCTCGGATGATCCGCAAATACGAGGGGGTGGCCAAGTCGTCTGGTGCGCTCATGTTCCCGCAGTGCGGCATCGAGTCGGCCCCGCCCGATCTCGTCACCTGGATGGTGGCCCGGGTCAACCGGACGCAGCTCCAGGCCCAGACGGCGGACGTGACGACAGCCGTGGTGATCAAGTGAGTTGTGCATTATCCCCGAATCACCGTTCGCCATCTGACGGTTCCACAGGGGACTGCCCTCGGGCGGCACGCTCGACACGATCTTTACCGCATGCGAGGCCCTGACCTGGAAGGAACTGCGCGAGATTAACAGCCCTTTTGCGCTCTCGCCCGTGCCCAAGCCGAACGCGAAGCGCGGCCTCCCGTCGCTGCTCCAGTCTCTGACGGGTAACCTCACGGTGCGCAACCTCGGCCGGCTGACGACGTCCCTATCCGGTGGCTCGAACGCGGCCATGGTGGAGCGCACGTGGGGTCTGCTCTCCAGCACACCGTCCCGAAAGGCCGAATCGTACGGACCCAACTTCTCCTTTGGCGAGTACACTCGGGTGCGGAGCTGGCTGCAGGGCTTTGCCATGCACTGGGGCATCATTGTTGGCGGCGCACTCCTGTTGACGGTCGCGCCGCTGCGCTGGCTCGCCCGACGATTTGTGTACCAGCCGGGCGAGGGAGCCTCGGAAGAGGAAGCGAAAAACGACTGGATCGAGTATCGCACCATCGGCAACCCCGATTTTGGCAGCGCTGGCACTCCCGATCAGCCGAAAAAGCAGGCGTTTTGCCGTGCGACCTACAAGGGCAATATGTATACGCGTATGTGAATGGCTCAGCGGCTCTCGCTTCGTTTCTTGTTTGGTTTGGTTTCTGTTTGGTTTAGTTTCTGTTTCGTTACTGACATTGTCCGTCTAGTCACCGCCGCGCTCGTGGCAGAAGGCGCCCGTACGCTGCTACAGGACGACACCAGGCTCGAGGGAGGCGTGTACACGGCGGCCCTTTTGGGCCAAGGCCTGGTTGACCGCCTGGAAACTGCAGGGTTCCATTTCGAAACCAAGGTGATGGACGTGTGATAGCGGGGTGGGTCCGTTGAAGATGCTGAGGTAATGAGGACCCGTTCACTAAGCAAAATGCGGTGTCCATGCTCATAGCTTTGAGGCCTAGACAGCCCCCCCTAAAACAAAGGCCTGGGGTGGCTGGAAAAGGCTCAAAAAACTGGGCCAGTCCCCCATATTACGTAGTTTCTAGTAAGAAATGGGACTCGCGTAAGGATTCTAGCAAATATGCAGAAAAGCTGTCATGCTGCATGACAGAAAGGCCGACTAGACATACTTTATCTCGAGCTATTTTCGCCACACCAAACCAATTTACTCTCATCAAGACATGCGAGGCTGCGCGATAGCAAGGAGCAGCCGGGTTCGTGTTATATTCTTATTCTGCAATTGAGACGGGTTCTGTCTCTGTTTGACGTCTGACAAAGCTATCGAAAGGCTGGGGAAAGGCTGAGCTGTTGGAGTGCACCGCGATACAATAAGGAAAACTTGACCCCATCATTTGGTTTCGGATTTGGAAATGGCTGCCGCCGTGACGGAGATCTCTCCGCTTTTGCGAGACGACTCCCAGTCGCAGCGGCTTGAACACTCCTTGTTGCCAGAACCGGCTTCTTCCACGACAACGACACCGGCTCTGGCTTCACCGTCCGCTCTTACGCGACCTGGCGCCGACAACCGCTCCAAGCCGCCGCGCTCTGTGACTTTTGATGCAAATCCAGTCTCGCGGACGATCGACCTCTCGCCAATACCCTCACCACCAGCCCGCCAGTCCGTGCCGTCGTTTGGCTCCTCTCGCCGCCGAAGCGGCGGGCCCGGGAACTCCGCCGCCTCTCCTACTCTCGGTGTGCCGGAGCCGGCATCTTATGGAACGCTGTCAAACGCGCCGAGCGGCCGACCCGCAACAAGTGCGGGTCCGGTGACTGGAGACAACACCAGCAGCACGGGCGGACCCCCCGTGTTCGCGGCACTGAACAACCGGTTACGACGTCGGAACAGCTCCGGGTCCGTCTCGCTGCCGAGGCCACAGCGTCAACAGCTGCAGCAACTCCAGCAACATCAGCCGGCCGTGCCCAAGATTGGGCCACAGCGAAGCTCCAAGAATGCCCAAAAGCTCAAGCTCCTTCCCACTCCGGACTTTGGCGAAGACGGTCCGGACGAGGAGAGCGGCCGCGATGTGTACAGCCAATACACACGCATCAAGGACCCGACGGCTCGTCGAGATGCGGCGTTCTTGGGCAAGGCGGACCGCGGGCGACTGCCTCGGGTCACGGCCTACTGCACGGCCAACCGCTACCAGATGGAAGGGCTCATGCGCTTTCTCAAGGGCCGGGGCAAGACACGGGGTGCCAACCCCAAGCTGATTGACGAATGCGTCTATACACCTTACAATTACGACTTTGGGAAGAGTGGCAGCAGCAGCCAAAGTGGTGGAGGCGGTGGTCGTCGGCAGCCTCGGCAAGATCAGCAAGAAGACAATCGAAATTCGGGCACGAGATGGGAGCCAGAACAGGATGGCCACCGCCGGCACTCGGCTGGCGAGGCGGAACTGGATTCGCAGCTCAGCCGAGACGACCTAATCGACTTGGAACGAGGCCTGACCAACGGCGGCGACGAGCACGCTGGCCACCTGCAGCGCGTGGACGAGGAAGCCGTCGAGAGCGACGACACGGTAACGGCACAACCGATGGGCGGCCGACGCGACGAGACGGATGCCCTGAGCAGCTTCTACAGCAGCAGCCCCGAGGCATATCTGGACCAGGGGCTGGACCACGAGCAGGGCCAGACGCCGGAACCGCAACACGACGTCGACTTTGCCCAGAGCAACGGGGGCGACGGCGAGAGGGTTGTGGACCTGGATATTCACGTGCGGACGCCCGAGGTGTTTCTGTTTGACTACGGCGTGGTGGTGATCTGGGGCATGGCGGAGGCGCAGGAGCAGCGTTTCCTCAAGGAGCTGGCGCGGTTCGAGACGGAGAAGCTGGCACCGGACGACGTGGAGGCCGAGTTTTTCAACTTTTACTACACGCACGAGTACCAGGCGCGCATCTACAACGACTTTATCGCGCTGCGCGACGACCGCGGCGGCGGCAGCTACATGACCAAGCTGGCCATCTCGCACGCGCTAGCGCAGAGCGTCAAGACGTCGCTGTTTGAGGAGCTGATCGCGTCGACGGTCGAGACGTGCAAGGACATTCCGGCGCAGATCGCCCTGACCGGCACCATTGCGCTGAGCCGCTCGCAGATCAACATGCAGATCGGCGAGCTCTTTATCCTGCGCATCAACATCCACCTCAACGGCTCCGTGCTCGACACGCCCGAGCTCTTCTGGGTCGAGCCCCAGCTGGAGCCCGTCTACCAGGCCGTCCGCAGCTATCTCGAGATGGACCAGCGCGTCGGCCTGCTGACCCAGCGCCTCGACGTCATTGCCGACCTGCTGGCTGTGCTCAAGGAGCAGCTGAGCCACGGCCACGACGAGAAGCTGGAGTGGATCGGTATGTGCTTTTTTGTTTCATATCCTTTTCTTTCTGTACCGTGCTAACCTGCAGTTATCATCTTGATCGCGGCCGAGATTTTCGTCGCGGCCATCAATATTGTCGTCGACCTGTACGCGGACAGTTGAGACGGAACTCCTGCTCCGGCTTGAGCAATATGCATGACTATAGAGCTTCACTTCACAGTATACAGGGCTACCTTTTACGGACGCATTTCATAGCTTTTTCCCTCTGTCAAATGTATTGCTCACTATTTGATTCACATCTCTTTTGTCTAATGATACACGTTCATATCCCGAATCCGGCCCGGCCCCCTTGTCCTAGATAACGAAAACCGCACGACAGTAAATTACAGCTGGCAACAAGGCCCATCATTCCTTCTCGGCACTCAGCGCCTCGTCCGCCATTTCCGTGTCTTCGTCCTTGACGCGCGGCTTGTCGTCTTCTGCCTTGGCCTGCTCTTCGGCCGCCTCCTTGTCCTTTTGCTTCTGCTCCTTGTCCTTCTTGTGCTTGGCGAGATCCTCGGCTGCGCGCGCCTCAAAGGCGTCCTTATCGCTCTGAGACATATCCTTCCAGCCACGTGCCAGCTCAAGCTCGATACCGTTGCTCTCTTCCACCGCGTCCTCTGCGGCATCCGCCATGTCGACGTCGTCGCCATCCTCGCCGTTGACCTTCTTGGCCTTTTCCTGATTCTTTTTCTCCACCAACAGCGCCCGCGTTTCCGCGCAGTAGACCTCGAACCCGTTGGCAGGCCGCTTCGGCAGCCCCTTGACGGCGTCGCTGGCGTCCGCGTTCGCTGTGCCGTCACCCTTGCTGCTCTTGTCGCGGGCCGTGTCTGCCTCTTTATCCTTGCCCTGCGTCTGGCCGTCGACGTGGTTGCTCGTCGCATCCGAGTTGGGCGAGTGCGCCTGCACGTTTTGGCTGATAAAGGTGGCGGTCGCGGAGCCGGGCTCGCCCGTGCCGGTCAGGGAGGATTTGCGGTGGCCACGCTTCGTCCGCAGCGGCTTCTCTTTTGGCTGCGAGATCGAGAGCATACAGGTCAGCGCACAGGCAGCATATCGGGGGGGCCAGGACCGACCGCAATGGACTCACTGTTGGGGGCGGGCTCGGGCTGCCGTCCGAGTCCTGCACGTTGGCGCTGGTTCGCTTAGCGAGCTGCTCGAGGAGAAAGGCCCGCTCGAGCCGCTGCTTCTCGACCTGCCGCTTCAGTCGGGCCAGTCGCACCCGAACGGCATCGTTGGTCTCCTCGACATCGGCCATGCGCTGCTTCAGCAAAGCGCATTTCCGGCGGTAGGCCTCCTCGACGGACGGTGGCAGCGTCTGTGAAGCGGGCGCTACACGGAGGACCACGGTCAGTATGGAGCGCCAAAAGGATGAGACGCGGGTGATGCTTACTTGGAGCCATGACGATGGAAGCGAAGAGACGACTCTACGTCTAATGGCGGTGAGATGGAGCACAGACAGAAAGTCGTCACGCTTCCGTTTCTGTTTCTCGTCGTGGCGGCTCTTGTCTCGCAGCAAGAAACGCGGCGAATTGATTTGGATGGTAATATTGGTTGTGTGCGAGCGCTTTGTACTCCTTGCAGAAAGCTCCAACTCGCGACAAACCAACAGCCTTGCTTCATGGCTCCCTATCCCGTCTTGGCGCCGCCCGGAATAATGTTCTTGCAGGGACCTCCGCAGCGCCCCACTCAACGGTGCCCCAGGCCCCCCTATTCGTAAGGCTTCAATGATTCTGTGAGCTCCAATACTTTTTTTTCTTCGCCCCGCCAGCGAAGCTGTTGGCATCTTCCACGCACATTCACACCACCACTCCACCGATCCCGAGTCGACCGCGTCCCGGCCTTCGATTCTCGCGATCCCGCCAGAATGTCGCTCAACATACCCAATGCCCCGAATGCGGGCCTGTTCAAGCAGGGCTACAACAAGTCAGTTGCCTCTTTGACCCCTCCAAGACGCCAGACCCGTACTATAGATCTTGCATGCTGACACGTGCGGCGGCCTTATTAGCTACGACTCGGAGGATGGCGCTGTCCTCCGCAACATCGATGCCTGCCGCGCCATCTCGTCGACGGTGCAGACGTCGCTGGGCCCGTACGGCCGGAACAAGGTGGTGATCAACCACTTGCAAAAGATGATTCTCACGTCGGATGCGGCAACGATCCTGCGCGAGCTCGACGTGGTGCACCCGGCGGCCAAGTTGCTGGTGATGGCCAGCCAGCAGCAGGAGGCGGAGATGGGGGACGCGACCAATCTGGTGATCGTGCTGGCGGGCGAGTTCCTGCGTAAGGCGGAGGACCTGCTGCGGATGGGCCTCAAGACAGCCGACATTGTGACGGGCTACGAACGGGCACAGAAGTTTGCGCTGGAGACGCTGGACGAGCTCACGGTCGACAAGGTCAACGACATCCGGTCACAGGAGGAGCTGAGCAAGGCGATCCGCACAGTGATTGCGAGCAAGCAGAACGGCAGCGAGGACTTTTTGGCCGACCTGGTGGCGGAGGCGGTGTTGGCGGTGCTGCCCAAGAACGCCGCGCTTTTCAACGTCGACAACATCCGCGTGGTCAAGATCATGGGCGGCAGCCTGGAGCAGAGCCGGGTGGTGCGCGGCATGGTGTTCCCGAAGCCGCCCGACGGCACGGTCAAGAAGGCGCTCAAGGCCAAGGTGGCCGTGTTCTCGTGCCCGATCGACACGAGCGTGACCGAGACCAAGGGCACCGTGCTACTGCACAATGCCAAGGAGATGATGGACTTTACCAAGGGCGAGGAGGCACAGCTGGAGGCATCCATCAAGCAGCTGCACGACGTGGGCCTGCGCGTTATCGTTGCCGGCTCCACCGTCGGCGAGCTGGCCATGCACTTTCTCAACCGCTACGGCATCCTCATCATCAAGATCCTCAGCAAGTTTGAGCTGCGCCGGATATGTCGCGTCGTCGGCGCCACGCCGCTGGCACGCATGGGGGCGCCGATGCCCGACGAGATGGGCTCGATTGACGTGGTCGAGACGCTCGAGATTGGCGGCGACCGCGTGACCGTCTTCCGCCAGGAGGACGACGTGACGCGCACGGCCACGCTCGTGCTGCGCGGCGCCACGCAGAACCACCTCGACGACATTGAGCGGGCCGTCGACGACGGCGTCAACGTCGTCAAGGCCATCACCAAGGACGCCCGCCTCGTGCCCGGCGCCGGCGCCACCGAGGTGCAGCTGGGCGAGCGGCTGCAGGCCTTTGGCGAGAAGACGCCCGGCCTGGCGCAGTACGCCATCAAGAAGTACGGCGAGGCCTTTGAGGTCGTGCCTCGCACCCTGGCCGAGAGCGCGGGCCTCGACGCGACCGAGGTGCTGAGCCGGCTGTACGCGGCCGCACACAAGAAGGACGAGTGGACGTATGGTGTCGATGTGGAGGTGTGTTTTTTTTTTGTGGTATCCTTTCTTTTCCTGCCTTCTTCCGCTAACCAACAGAACGATGACGGTACGGGCACACTGGACGCCAAGGAGGAGGGCATCCTCGACCTCCTCGCCAGCAAGAGCTGGGCCATCAAGCTGGCGACCGAGGCGGCACGGACCGTCCTCTCGGTGGACCAGATCATTGTCGCTCGGCAAGCCGGCGGTCCCAAGCCACCAGGACCGAACCCTGTATGTTGCCCTCCCCCCCTTTTTCCCTGGCTAGACATAACTAACAGCTTAGAACTGGGATGAGGACTGAGCTTCCTGAACGAATCATTGGCGGATATACGGATAGAGTCGCGAATACTACATCACGGGAACGAGAAAAGCCTTGTAGCAACATTGGGACTGATTTCTGCCATTGCCTGTTGTGCCATACCGTGCTTGTGACACGATAAAGGTGCTCACACGCCTCTTTATTTTTACAGCCGTGTGGTGTGAATATGAATGTGGTACTGCCTCTCTTGGGCATTTCACCCCATCAATCGGCTCCACAAGGACCAGCCAGCGCCCTGACCGAGTCAATGGCACCCAGACGGGTCAGGGCGAGCAGAGCCGTGAAACATGTTTTCAAAGCGGGTTTCGTGGAGGCACACTCCACTGCTGCGGGAAAAAAAAACCAAAAGGTACGGTGATATTACTCGTACATACCGACAGGGCGTCATGGGATGGCCGATATGCCGTAGCGCGCACGCCCATGCGCGCTTTTGCAGTTGTGGCGTTTTCACAAGTACTTGTACGACATAGAGATCAACCCTATGCTCGAGTTATTGGTTTTAGTCTCATGGCTACGAGGACTAGGAGCAAGCCACCAGCTCCATGTCGGGCCCGGAATGTGTTCCTGGAGAGGTGGCGTATGTTTCCGTCTATCTATCCCAATGCAGGAAAAGCGTCGCTGGCACCGCAGCATTGGGTTACGTAGTACTCTGTACGACCAAGATAGAAATACTCGTACGGAGTAGTCCCTTTACTCCGAATGGCACAATACCACGCTGGGAGCAACGGCCGGGCCCCGTACAGGATATTTAACGTATTATCAGAACGCTCGGATGCGTTCCGGGTACGACCAGAGTGCGATCAGAGGTGGCGACGTTTGAAATTACGGACGCGGCCTATTTCGTTTACACTCGGCGGCCAGGTCTCAATTTTGCAGAGTCCAAGATAAAAAGGAGAAAGAGACAACGGAGATAATTGCGCGAAAAGATCTGCGGCCGGCCCGAAGAGACGGCCGGTCGGCAGAAGTTTGAAAAGTGATAGGTCTCTCGTATTCCCAATCGGGCATCTGGATTTGACCGGAGCGGTGGGTTTCTTGCAACGTTGCGAAACTCAAGACCGGGGTGTTCTACCGGGGGCAGGTTATGCAATGCAATGGAACGGCCTGTTGCGAAACCATGCTGTATCCGGCCGGCTAGACACATCGAGAGGCCACAACAGCAGAAGCCGCAACAACAGAAGCCCACAACAACAGAAAAACCCCTCCTAAATACGAGTAGAGCAGTGAACAACAAAAGTACTCTGGTCAAAAGCACCGAACCCTACCGTTTTCCAATGACCCACGACCACATACGAGTACGAGTACACTTGGGGCCGCTCCGGTCTTTAGTACGCGTACTCGTACTTAATACCCCTTGAACTGTTTTGGCTCTGTACAAAAGGATCCCAGGACAGTGCTTGTGCACCGGGACGATACGGTGCCCATGAGTCTCTCTCCACGGGACGTGGGGGAGGTGGGATGAAATTAAAGACAGGGCTGGGAAATGTCGCGCAACGGGGTAGCCGCGGCGAAAGGGGGCGTGCGACGACCGTTATTGCCAGTGAACGCGTAGCGCGGATGAATGGGGAGGGGGGAAGAGAGTTTCCAGCCGAAAGGGTCGGCGCGTGGCGGCTGTTGGTAGCTGGTGGCGGTGGCTGAACGCTGGTAATTTTTCTCGCTTTAAATTAATTTTATACTCGCATTTCACTCACAACCTTGCCCGGCGGCACCGCCGAGCGGGCAACTGCACGGCTTATCCGCGCCTTCCAGAATCCATGCCAGGTGTGGTGGCGACAGTTCCTTGTTCCCGTCCGCTCACACTCCTCCACCTTTGCGGTGCCCGTGCGTTTTTTTTGCCAGATAAGATACGACTTGTCCGTTTGTACAACTCCGTATTAAAGCCTCCCCCTCATCTGACGCGACAAGACGACCGCCCGATGCTGCCATCATCGTATGACCTGGGCTGAGGGGGAAAGCGCACGGCCAGTCCCATGCGCCGTCCTTGGGCGGCCTGTGCCCATCCTGTCCGACCTGCTTTCCGCTTGAGGGGGGAAAATGCAGTGTGAACGGCAACGTTTCCCCACAGTCAGAGTGCCATCTCGGGATCGATGTCCACTGTCAGGAATACGGCCAAAAGAGAGGGCGGCCCAGACGGAATGGACGACCCGGCGGGTGGCCTGGACGTACGTCGTACTCGTACTCGTATCTGTCAATGTCTGTCCTGATCGGTTCGCTGCTTCTCATCACAGAGTGAGCATGTGCCAAGATACGAAATACGAATATTTTGCAATCGTATTTTCTCCAACGATTTGTCGGCCCCTCCCTCCCGTCCCATTTCGGCACAGGCTGCATGCGTGCACATTTATACCAGTACGGAGTAGAGTATTCCGTATGGAGGAAGGAGCACGAGCACGAGCCTCGTCGTGCAGCTAGTCGCAAGTTCTAGCAGGCCACTACTACATGAACGGCCTCGTACATTGCCCCTTGTCACGATCTTACTATGCAAAGGTCGTCTTTCGTGGGTCCATGTTGACGGCTGAAGCGCTCGAGCCTCCCTTCCGGAGCAGCCCGCCACAAACCACGAGCTGCCGCTACGACTCCGTAATTGAATCCATCTTCGCCTCCTGCCGGGTGGATGCATGTATCTTATCTCATGTTCTTCAGGCTGGTGGTGCATCGGCACCTCGTTCTGATCATGCAGAACGCGAAATGAGGTCTACTCATATCTCATTTGGAAGCCTGGCTGTGCCGTCTTGCTACGTGCGGTAAGATATCTCTCAAACAATCTACAGGATTCACCAAAAACCACCAAAAACCACAAAGCAAACACCATAGCAAACCATCGCAAACTCCGGACCGGTGTGGCTGCGCTGTCATGGTTCATTCGATGTGGGATTTTGCCGTAGTAGGCTTGGGTGGCCAACCCTACCGGATGCTGCAGGCGCCTGCTCGAGTTCTTGGACGCTTGGATCCCTGCCCTAATATGTAGTGTGGATGGCCTGTGGATTTGGGGCCCTAGCCCGCGTCCGTCGTGCCCGATTTGGACGCCGTCGTCTGCTTCTTCTCCAGACGGCAGTACGACGTACGGAGCATGTGTATGCACAGCCAATATTGGCCCCCGCCGGCAGCAATTCGACAATAGGAGTACTCGTAGGGTACTTGCAGCGAACGTGATGTGCTGCGGGCGTGATAGGCAGCGAGCGTGATTCGAGTATCGCACAATACGTACGACGTAGTGCTACTCCAAAGTGCGCAAAGCTCGTATCCATCCAGCAATGGGCGTGCGTTCAGGGTCAAAGTTTCAGGGCATTTTAACACACTAGAGCGAAGAAGCTCCCTAGAACAAGTCAATAGTGTCCGCAAAAATGGACCAAACCGGCCGACAATGGAAGGGATCATCGCTTCCAGATTTCAATACTCCGTAATATAGATTTGGGGGAACCTGGACGAAGCCACGAGCCTGCTGATCCCTGCTGCTTCTGAGCCAGCGGCCTCCCGGTTTTTTGAAAGCTTGCCGAGTTGGTGGCAGACATGTGGTGCAGGTCCGTGTCGGGACCGGAGGAACTTGAACTAGCAAGACGGACCTGCAAAGGAACCAACGGCCAGGGTTGATTGGCTATGGGCTCGTGCGCTCGGACATTTACCAAGTGGCTCTAGTGCTGCAGAGAAGCATACTGCGTACCTCCCCATAAGCCCGAACGACTCTGCGTCGAACGAGGAGTGAAGTGACTTGCTTCCTTGTGCGCGTGCTTTGGGATGAGGAGAAGTGAGACGATGGAGTGCAATGGGCAGTGGAGGGGCCGCTCAGCATTCCGTGGCATCACGCGCCATACTCCGTAAACCGTCCCGGAGGAGAGCACCGGAAGGTGCCGTTGACGATAAAATATATTATTATGGGCCACCCGACGCGGCGTATCTCGCGATACGAGTAGTTCGTGCGGCCGCAAGTCATGGACAGAGTATCTTTATGAGTAAGATGATTGGTACCGAGAGAACGCCGCCAATCTGCGCGAACTACTCGTATTTACCCCTCCCAAATGTCCTGCCAGCAATATGAGCCACTGGGCCTATTATTACGAGTACGCAAGTGGGGGCTGATGCGTTCGTCAGACACTTCGTCATTAGCCGTCAGAGGCTCCTTAGCGAGCAATACTTGTGCTCGTAACTCGTAAACTTGGCCCAGGCGAGCGAGAGAAACTAGCGAGCCGAGACTGAGGTGTCTCGTCCGGCCTCCCGGGTCATTTCGTCAAATGGCCATGATTTCCTTTGCCACAGTTTTGCGCCAAGCGACGTCCCTGAAATAAGATACGAATATGTACGAGTGCCCAAACGGGTAGGCGGCTGCAAATCCTCTCCGGCAAAAGATCGACCCAACATATCTTACGTTTATTGCCTACAGAGGGTGTTGGTTTTTGTTTTGCATTTCCAAGTTTTCTCGCATCTCCTTTTTCCCTCTTGTACCGTTGTGCTTCCGTTTTCGCTTTCCTTGCCTTGTGCACACTTTCTGCCTCCCCGTCTGAAGACTTTGGATCCTCCCGTGACAACACACCACTACTCCGTACTCCGTGCGTCCCAGAGAGACACGCCTTGGCCTACGGAGTACTCGTATGCACAGCGGAGTGACCCCTTAGCCCAAATTCATGATACGCTAGGTGACAAAACCCCGGGGACCGTAGCGTTGTTGGATCACCGGAAATTAGTCCCTTTTTTCTCCCTGCGATTTGTGGCCTACTCCGTACGAATACGTCGCATGCGTACGTCGTACGGAGTCCTCGTACGGAGTACGCCATATGGCCGGAATTATCCCACCAGAAACCCCCCCCCCTCTCACACCCCTCCCCAGGCGGCAGGGGAACCATGAGGCAATCTGAAATGAGCCCTATCACCAAATAAGAGCGATACCAGCATGGGCCAGCATGTGGGTATTAAATACGCACGAGGACGAGTACATCCACTTGGAAGCCCGCGCTTTACGAGGACCTCGGCGCGGCTTCCGTCGTTGTGGCTTATCTCTGCAGATAGCTGTAGTCCCAACGGCTTTGTGAGAACTCGTACACATCCGGTTCCTCGAAAGTATCTTACAAGTAAGATACTCAGTAGCGTACCGAAATGCGCAACGTGTGGGAGCCGGTTCCTGGCAGGGGTGGGGAGGGGGGGGGAAGGGAGGTATCATGGAGTGGTGTCCCTCTGCTGTGGGCATCCATAAGCGGTAGATAGTGGGATTCTGCAAAGTGCAAACCCGTTCCGACTCCATTCCGACTCCGTTCTAGCGGGTCTACTTTTTAGGTGGATGCAGAAAAATCCCCAGTCCTCATCATCGGCCCCCCCCCCTTGTCGGACTAGGTTTTAGCTCTCCTTTCTCAGCAGATGTGCAGGGCTTCGCAGACAGACCAGTATTTGTCGCGGTGCGTGCTGACTGGCATTTCTCGTGTGGTGGTTCGCGGCGGCCAAAGAGGAAAGGGCCAGAACGAGAGCAATGCGCTTTCCATCTTGCTGCATTGCGAGCTACAGATTAAAAAGAGACGTCTAGCCCCAGACCACCCTGCGCTCTCTCTCTTTTTTCTCGAAAGCAAAGCTCCCGCCATTCTGCTTTTCCCCCTTGTTGGTGACAAGGGGCCGAGTGTAACACGGGCTCGCTTTCCGACCTCCAGGTCTCCTGCAGGTTCTGCAGGTCCGGCCTTGTCTTTTTTACCCTCCTGCTTTCTTTTTCCCTCCTATTTTTTGGTTCTCTCGCCATCGTGCGACTGACCCCTCCTTCTGGCTCGCACTTCTCGAAAGTTGGCCCTAAGAACCGGACCAAGAAAAGGCGCCACCCGAGCGACTGTCAACGGCTTTGGTATCTTATTTGGGACAAGGACCTGTCGCGCCATTGGCCAGTCTGCTATCCTATTTTTTTTATTTCGAGACCCCTTCATCCCCCCTACCCTTTGGCTCACTCCGAACCTCTTTCTGGCATATTCCCCCCCTGCTACCCGTCTCCGGAAGCATCTCGACAATTCTTTTTCTATTTTCTCCCCTCGTCTCCAAACTCGCCATCGTCCGCCCTGTCAAACACATCTCGACTGCCGACGACCTGTCTTTCAGTGCCAGCACACCGACGATCTACCGCCTGTCTCGTGTCTCCTGCTCTTTAGCTTGCCATTCCGACCCCAGCTCTCGCACAGTTTCCACTTCGGTACGTGTCTCGGAATTCGCCCTTCCCGCAAGATCGCTGCGACGGCGCACACGTTCCTTTTCTCTGCGCTGTGCCTGTCTCCTCGGCTTCCTCTCAACTCCCAAATTGGAGTTGTCCGGGCGGTCTCGCTGCAAGCTCTCGTGCAGAAGCGCATTGCATGGGCACTTTCTCACACGTGTACTTTTTCACAGATCTCCCAGCCACGTCGAACCCCAGCACCAACCGGCGCGTCTCTTCCGTCCACCGCGTGTGTCCTTCCTACATTGCGCCACAAACGACTACCCCCAACTTTGCCGATACGATCTCCCGAAACGTCTTCTCCCACACCACCGAACGGCCTTTGTTCTTCTCAAGAAAGCCCGCGACTGCTCCGTACAGTACCACGCTCTCCCGCATCGCCGCCCTTTTCAAAGTCAGCCACCTGCTTTTGTGTCGCTGCCACATTGAAAGTATCTCGTTATCTATCGCTGCCGATTTGTCTCGTTACACGGCACCCGTGCTTCAAGACACTACCGCTTGCCGTTCCCGCCTGCAAGCCCATCGAAAGACGAGAGACAAGAGTTTCAGTACAGCGGTTCTCTTGCCTCGGCCGGCTTCCCTTATGACTTTGTTTCCTGTACATGCTCTCCCAATCCTTGTGCCTGGCGCACTCGTACAAACACACGCCTAAACGAACACACCTGTGCTCTCCGAGGTCCAGAAGAGAGACAGAACGAAGGACACGCAGAGTCGAAGCAGAAGTGAAACCACTGTCGCCGATCTTTCCTACCGCAATCCATTCCCCGGGATATTCCCCTGGCAGCTACTGCGCTATCCTATGAGCACCAGCTGCTCTGCGCCTCCTCCCAGCAACAACGTGCGCCTTGCGCTCCTAGCTTTTCCAACCAACCCGACTTAATCACATCCGGACCGAGCATTTCCACATGTTCTTTCGATCACACAAGTCCAACGGTCAAGCGAAAGAAAAACGGGCGAGAAATTCACAAGTGCCATCTGTTCTCCGAGATCTTGGTCTTGCTCCTCTTGATCACATACCACCTGCTTGGAGACGAGAGCCCGAACGCTCTATATACTCCAGTAACGGGAGGCCATATACCGCGTCGATCGCCGGCTCGACCTACCCAGAGAAGTGTAAGGCAGATTGTCTCGACATTGCCGTGAGCCGTACTGACCTGACCTATAGACACGTCAATCTCTGGTGGGAGTATAAGACCGCCGTCGCATCGGTCGTCGGCTTCGATCATCGGCTCCGCCCATTCGCCGGACCGAACCGACTCGATCATGACTACGGACCGAAGCCGTTCCCGCAGGGAACGCACCTTTGTGGGCAGCGAATGCGCTGTCTGCGAGGAGCCATTAGAACACACCCTTCGCGGTGAGCGCATATTGCAGTTCTCGTGTGGGCACGTTTCCCACGAGGCCTGCTTTTATGAATTTATTCGCGAATTCGAGTCGCAGTACTGCCCTACATGCAATGCGCCGCTCCACCTCGACACGAGTCGTGGCGGAAATGTGCTTGACATTGGTAAGATTGACTATTGGGAACCGTGGTGATGCTTTCGAGTGGCGTTGGCCTAATCCGTGGTACAGAGAAAATCAGCAACATGATGCGATCGGTGTCGGTGAACGACAACCGGTCTATGGGCACCCCTACACCCACACCCGGCTGGGACGACCAGAGCGTGCGACCACAGAGCCGGGGCTCCAACCAGCGGCCAAACGGGGCCGTGAACACAGGCAACGCCAGTATGAGCACAAGCCACAACATTGCTCGCGACAGCTCGGCCACCGGAAGCTACCGTGACAACCGTGACAACCGCGACAACCGTGACAACCGAGAGCCAGCATCTACCGATCGGTACACGACCAACTCGAGGCATGCTCGCAGCGACAGCGAGGCTACCGGCGTTGCCTCGTCCGGTGGCTATCCCGAGACCACCCAAAGTGGCGGTCCTCGTCGCGTCCACGACTATGACGTGCAGGCCATGGAGACGTCTTTGGCCAGCCCCCGCGTGGTGACTCGCAACCCCATCCCGGTACCGACAGTCACGGTCCGCTCCGAATTCCCCACGATCAACCGATCCCGTCAACAGCAGACCCTCACTTGTCTTGTAACCATCGAGGTGCCCGACAGCAAGTGGCGCCCAGATCCGGTCGACCTTGCAGCCGGTGCGGCGCCCACCGGGCCGCTGCCGATACCAGGGCAACGTGGTACTATGAGTGAGGAGAGCCGTCCAACGCCCCAGTCACCTGCCCGGGCCGCTCCTCGCTTCTATCCGTACGAGTTGCCGGAAGTTTTGGAGGAGATGACAGATAGTCTGCGCAACCGTGTCGACAACTGGCACGGCCTGGACTTTAGCCGCTTTGGAAAACTACGGCTCTACGGCACTCTACGCGTTGGCAAGGACAAGGTTTCGTGGCAGGAGCTCGAGTGCTTTTTGTTTGCCGAGATGCTCATTTGCGTTAAGGAGAAGAAGAGCGCGGCAAATGCAATCGCACAGCAGCAACAGCAGCAGTGGGACAATGCGCCCAACGCACCGACTCGCAAGACGACCCGCTGTACCCTCAAGGGCTCTATTCTGATCAAGAAGCACCTGAACGAAGTGCTTGAGACCGGGACGATGGGGGAGAACGTCCTCACGCTGAGCTTGTCTGTGGCGGAGCTGCCCCAATTCCACCTGCGGTTTGACAACCGAAATCAGCTAAAGCTTTGGCAACAAGCGCTGCTGGACCTGAACGCCATCGAGACTTCGCCGATGCGCAGCCCCGACTACGACCGCGGCGAGTTTTCCGAGCCGGAGGAGGACGACTGGCAGCAGCAGCAGCAGCAACAGCGCACGCCCGGCAGCGGAAAGACGCAGCGCGGTTCGGCCTCGCTGGCATCGTCCTGGGGAGGTGGCAAGTCGGTCACGACCGCGCCCACCGAGTACACCAACTACACAAAGAACACGATGCCTTCACCATCCAGCTCGCTGCATGTGCCCATTGACGTTGTGGTTGTCGTTCCCATCTCGTCTTCGATGCAGGGAGTCAAGATCAACTTGGTGCGCGACGCGCTGCGATTCATGGTCCATACGTTGGGAGAGCGTGACCGCATGGGACTCGTCACGTTTGGATCTGGTAGCGGCGGTGTGCCTGTGGTGGGCATGACGACCAAGTCGTGGTCGGACTGGGGCGGCGTGCTCTCGTCCATCAAGCCGGTTGGCCAAAAGAGCCATCGGGCGGATGTGGTGGAAGGTGCCAATGTGGCCATGGATCTGCTGATGCAGCGCAAGTACAACAACCCGATTGCGACAATCATGCTCATCAGCGATGCCTCGACGTCGGATGCCGACAGCGTCGACTTTGTTGTCTCACGAGCGGAAGCGGCAAAGTGAGTTTTCTCTCCCTTGTAGCTCGTGCCGAGCACATTTCTAACGTGACAGGATTGCGATTCATTCGTTTGGGCTGGGCATGACGCACAAGCCGGACACGATGATCGAGCTGTCGACACGCACCAAGGCATCGTACACCTATGTCAAGGATTGGATGATGCTGCGCGAGTGTCTTGCGGGCTGCTTGGGATCGATGCAGACACTGTCGCATCAGAACGCCAAGCTGAAGCTGAAGCTGCCCGAAGGCTCGCCAGCGAAATTCCACAAGATCAGCGGCGCCCTGCAGATTACGAAGCGTGCCACGGGCCGAGATGCGGAGGCATCCCTGGGCGATCTGCGATTCGGCGACAAGCGCGATATTCTTGTGCAGCTGGTGATTTTGCCGGACAACGCGTCTCAAGAGCAGCTGCCGCAGGACCCGTGGGAGACGATCGTGTCAGGTCTAGAGGCGCTGGGCGGACCGATGGAGCAGGATGAGCCGCGCACCGTGTCGGTCGAAGAAGTGCCCCTGATCCAGGCCGATCTGAGCTGGGGCGACATTCTGCGCGACGGGAGTGTCGTGCACATGCCGCGGCCGTCGTTGCTGGCGATCACGATGCTGCCGGCGACGAGCCAGCAAAAGTCGCGATCGTGGCAGAACACGCCGCCGATTCCGCCGCACCCCAGCATTGTGCAGCGGCGGATGGAGCTATTGACATCGGACATGCTTACGCGTGCCTTGACGCTGGTCAGCCGCGGGCAGCACGAGCGTGCTCACACACTACTTCACGAGACACGGTCCATCCTAAAGGGGCTGGGCAAGGGCGGCCTGCCGCCCGTGCCTCCATTGCCAGGCAACGGCAAGTCGGCGTCGCCTTCGGTGCCGTCGACGCCACACCCTATGACGGAGGGATCGCCGACCATGACCCTGGGCACTCCGGATCGGAAACGCACGCCGTCTCCGCCGGGATCTACACTGCCGAGTGTCATTACCGGCTTTCCGCCTCCGGGCAGCGGCGGGATGCTGCCACGCTCGCGATCCAACGACGGCCTCTCCATGGGCATGAGCGTGGCGGCGGGCATTGACGCCAAGGCGGTGGCGGCCCTGGATGCAGAGCTGGAGGCCAGCCTGGAATGGATCAACCACCCGGCCGTGTTTGGGCGTGATAGTCGCAAGGCCGTGCTGCAGGCGATAGGCGTGATCAGCTCACAGCGGGCGTGCACGTTCCGGACGCCGATTGAGAGCCTGTGGGCGACGCGTGTCAGCGGCGTGCGGCGGTTGACGGAGAGGAGCCGCGAATGGCGCGAAGAGAGTGGTGTGGACGGCGGCATTATGGAGGAGTCCTGAAGAAAAAGAACGGTGCCGAATGAGAACCCAGTAACGAAACCAGCAACAGACACACACACACACACACACACACACACACACACGAAGCACCATGTGCTACACGACAGCCGTGCTTGACGGGGGAAGTTGCGCGCTTCCACGACATCCCACGAGATCCCTGCCATCACCAGACGACTTTCCTTTTTCTCCTTTCCTTGTTTCTCTCCCTTTCTAGCATTCATTGACCCCGCACTCTTATGATTCCGATGCTCTTTTTTTTTTTCTTGCTTTGTTCTTTGCCAGACTCTCGCTTTCCGGGTTGCGAAGTGCGAAATTGCAACCAAGATTTTCCATTCGACTTCATTCTGGAAAAAAGGGGTGGATTTCTGAGAACATTTGATACCCCTTGTGTTTTCAACAAGCCCTTTGATTGTGTTTACTGTATGGGTTTGACGTGGTTTATTGCCATGTGTATTTTGTACTCTGGTACTTTGGCTCATGTGCTGGGCCGCAGTCATTTTGCGAGGTGGAGCGTTTGTATCTATTTCTGTAAGGGTTGAAGGCATGTACGGCAATTTGGTGGCGGGATATGTATCTTGTACCGTCCGTCATTAGGACGATTTTTTCTTTATGATGGTGGGCAAAACCCATTTTGAATTGGAGCACGAGATTTGATGGTGAAAATTCAAGACCCGAGAATTAAAAACAACGCAAGTTTCGGGCCGCGGCAGCGGCTGCGGCCGTGCGTGATGGATTCAAATCCCAGGCAAGCAGTGGGGTCTCTTACGAGCACATTGTGATGTCCCGGTCCCGATTCCGATGGTGCGGTTTCCAGGCGTCGGTAATCTGCCGTAGCCGGTGAACAGAGTCGATCTGTGCCGGCAGTGTATCTTCCTTTACTCTCCGAATGACTTGCTTTGCCCATCTGGTGGGCTTTTGTCGGTGAGCGTTCACTTTCCTCATTCGCTTCTCTGCGGGTCCCACCGATGCCCCCAGCGGGCATTGCAAACTAGCGGTATCCATGGCAGGCTGCGAATAGGCATAGTGAGTGCGGGCACTGGTACGCGCCGCCCAGAATACGAGACAAAGTCCGACGTGGTAGTTAGCGGTCGTTAGCGGCCCTATCTAAGAGGTCGCCAAGAAGGCGTTTCCGCGCGTGGCAAGCTGGGCTGTACGAGTACGAGCAAGATACGTAGTAAAGGTCATATGAGTCAGATGCGAGTACGAGCACTGGCATTCAGTTGTAATCAGCAGGACTTTATCAGATCATCTACAGCCAATTAAGCAGACCAGAGTTGGTGGGGGGG
>RQWE01000234.1:0-35576 GCA_004028395.1 Leptographium galeiforme
CCCCCCCCCGGCCTGGCCGTCGCCCGTCGCCGTTGCCCCCCCGCGCGTGAGGGTTTTCGCTTGTGCTGCAGTCGATCGCGCGCCGAGCTACGAGTAGTTCGAGGCCGAGACTGTTCATTTTCCCCCAGAGAAGACACAGGCGAGAGGAACGTCGTTTCCAACGCGTCTTGGCTAGTCCCGGCGTGAGGTGGAGCACGGTTGCAGAGACCGGGGGGAGAAGGAGAAGCGGAGGGGGGGGGGGGGGGGGGGGGGGGGGGTGTCTTTACAGGTACATGGAAGCTACTCGTCTCTCTTCTGCCTGTTTGCGTACTTATTACGACGTACGGAGTATGTCTACACAGCATCGACTCGGCCTAGCTCGAACAGGACATATGGGGGGGGGGGGGAGAAGGGAAGCTGCTGGGGGACCCGTCCGATGCGGCAGAGACAGGAGAGAATGCAACACACTGACTTGCATGACGGCCTCGCACTAGAGGGGAAGCGGAAATTCGACCCTTGTGAGAAGAGGGAAGGTCGGTTAGGATGCGCAGCACACAAATGCAAGATCGCAACGGTCTCGATTTGCAGGGGGGGGAAGAGTGAGAGAGAGAGGGGGGGGGGGAGAAGGGGGTTAGATGGATTTCTCTCGCTTGTCGCTTTTGGCCTTGCTTCTGGCCAACTGGCAGAATGGCTGGTGATACTCAACCATCCGGCTTTCGGCTGCCGGCCGGTGTAAAAAATAATGACTATTAGCACACCCCAAGGCGGCAGCTGCGGCTCAGGCGGCCAGCTGTGGAGAGCTCGCTCGCTTTCGCCGGCTACAGGGAAGGAAGGGGGGAAAATTAAACAGCAAGGGAAAAAAAAGTTTTCAAAACACGGCCGGCCGCTGGTGACTGTTCGTCAGGCCAGAGGTGGAGAGCGGAGAGCGACAACAGGAGAGAGCAGCACGGAGTTATTCGTGGGCGGGTAGTCGCGCACGGGAGTACGTCGTAAGCTACAAGCGAGCGAGCGGAGAGCCGTGGAGCTCTCTCTTCCTACTCGTACCTCCTCCTCGTCCCTCTTGTCCCTCTCTGGTTCCTTGGCTCTTCCCGCCGCTATCGTTTCCGCAGCAGGAGAAGCTAGACAAGGAGCCCACTAAAAGAGGAGCAACACACACGCTGCGGAAAGAGGGGCCACCGGGGGGTGGAAGGACGAGAAGAGGTCGGCGCGTGCAGTCTCGACCGGGCGCCACGGAGTCGCATCTCCTCGGCAGAGAGCAACGGTCGAGCACGGCCGGCAAAGCAGCAGCAGGACTGGCCCTGTGCAGAACGAAGCATGCACCCCCTCTCTTCCCCGACCCCCCCGAACCGCGGCCTGCCACTCGCCAGCCGATCGACAGACGCTACTCCTGCTAAGATATGTCGCTGCAGCCAGCATCGACAGAACGCTAGTATCTTATTATCTTACTTGTTTATGTCCACACACTCACTACGTTAGCGGACACACTAGCAGCCGTCGTCGAGAAGCCACCACTTTTTGCTGGCCGTGGACGACTGAAGAGGGCTAAACACTAATGCACGCCCGGTGTCTGACGCCATGCCGACATGCGTTTGCGCTCTACTGCAGGCCAAGGTGGCCTGTTGCTGCGCGTGCAAAGCCATCTAACCATGCTCGAACATCCGGCGGCGGCTCCATTCGCGAATATTTCGACTTGGCTGTGTCACATCATCAGCACAGCCCGCTTCGTACTCGTATCGGCTCGCGTGTGTGCTCGAGTGTGTGTGTGTGTGTGTGTGCGCGTGTGTCTGTCCATACTGAATCGTCTTCGGTTCGGCGTCCTCTCGCGGCCGGCTGCCACCGGCGCTAGGGTAGCCCACATGAGCAACAGGTCAGCATACCCAGCGCTCGCTGCCTGTGCCCTGCCTGTCCTGCCTGTCCTGGCCAGCGGACATTCGTGATACTCGCAGGGCGACGTCGCTGCCTGCGCGAGCTGGCCACGGGCTGGGCCATCAGCTGAGGCTAGGCGGTCCAGCGACGACTCGGCTCGCGGCCAATGGCTGGAGGGAAATCGTGCATGGGGAGAGAGCAACGTACTCCGTAAACATAGAAAGACGGGGTAGCCGCTCGCTAGTTCGCTCCCCTGCACGCCACCTAATATCGCACTCTTTCACCCTCGCGGCTAACTCGAGTGTCGAATGCCCCTTCCCTCTTCTTCCACTGTCCACACACTCGTCCGCCACCCGTCGATGCAGGTGACAAGTGAGCCTTTGGCCTGGCCGAGAGCCGGCCGCGTGACGTGGAGGCGCGCGGCCGAATGAAGGCAGTGCTGTCTGCGACGAGGTCATCTAGTGCATGCATGCCGACCGAAACGGCATGTCGACGTGTTCACTGGCTGGCTATTGGGGACATGTGTGTCCGGAGTAAGGCCTCCTTTTCCCGCCTGGCGCAGCCGTGACGGACTGTGGTCCGCGGCCTGCACGAGTACTCGCATCTTACTCGCACTTTCTGCCCCACGTTGGCTCGGCTGGTTCCCGTCGTCGTGTGGGGAGAAGGCAGCAACGTCTCCGTCGTCCCACCCTCCCCAAACACAGCGGTTGGCATCTCTGCAAGTGCTTCGCTGGCGATTCGCCGGTGAAACGGCCCTGCCGCGTTGGGCCGCTTCTGCCGTCGAGTTCCATCGTCCTTGTCGCCTGCATTTCCCCAGTAGAAGCGAGCTTCACTTTGCAGGAGCCCGCCGCGACGCGTCCCGGATGCCCTCGCCGCCCGTGCCGGTCATCGTGTGGTGGGGCCCTTGGACGAGCGGACACGGTCCAGCATGCCCAAGGGGGGTGGCGTGTACTCGTACGGAGTAGACGCGATCGCCAAGATCATGCGCCCTCCTGCGCCTGTATCTTGCTTTGTTCTCGACGCCTGACGACCCAGCCGGGGCTTCTGTCTCTGCAGCCGGAGCTAATGCTGGCCTGCGGCGCAGCACGTAGAGTTGTCTATAAAACTACTGTGATAGGGCATATTAGCAATGTCCGATGGTGGCCGTCAGGGGCCCCGGCCCACAGCCGGTCGCAAGTAAGATGGTTGTGCTATCATTTACCGTTGCATACCTGCGGATTGGCCCATCACTGACAGAGCTTTTCATGGCATCAAAACAGTCGCTGGTAGCTGCGCCATACTCTGTGTGCAAGGTTCGATAAAACTTTTGATGTGATCGTCTGCGTCCGACGGCGGCGTTGGGGTGACGTGAAGAAGAAAGAACCGAGATTAGTACGGCGAAAGAGGCACAAGTCGAGTCAAAAGGCGACAACCAGAAGCGAAGGGAAGTTGCAGACTGGCTACCACAGTGGAACGACTGCCTGTTTCGTTCAGCTGCTGTCCGACTGCGTGACTTGCTGAAAAGTGCGCTGACTTTGGTGGGAGAAACCTTATTGGGCGCTTCTCCAATGATACGATGATTCCGTTCACATTCTAAACAGGAAGGAACAGGCCTGAAACAATTGAATTGAAAGGGGAAAGTCGTCAGTCAAATTCGTGAGAGCGTCATCAGCTAAGATACGAAGGCGAAGCCACGGCACACAAGAAAACGATATCCAGAACGGAAACAAACAACCTGCTTGGAGAAAAACAGCCAGTCCAAAAAAGACATAAAAAGAAGACAAAAAGAAACAAAGAAGGGATTAAAGAGATACATCGTTAGTCAATCAATTCTTTTCCGCCGACAGCACCAAACAGATCAATCGTCTTTATTCAACCTGGCCACCCAGATGCAGGATATTCTGCCGGATGGCCTCCGTGAGCTCGGTGTTCGGCCGATAGGCATAGGTCACGGTCTGAGGCCAGGCCTCGGGGTAGGGGAGCGGCTGCTCAATGGTGTCACCGGGATGCACATGGCCTGACAAGATGACCGCAGCAAGGCCGGGGAGGACCCCGAGAGCGGGATGAGGGCCTTTGACGTGTTAGTAGGAGAACGGACCGGTGAAAGGCACAAGAGGAGACATACGCATCGGAATTGGGATGCCGCCGATGGTGGAAAACTGCGCCGGCGAGGGCAGTTCCTCCTGGGCACTCTGGATCTCCTGAAGGGTGCGATGACGAAGGCGCGAGCTGAGCAGCGGGCTGGGCGGCGTCACCGGTCCAGGCGAGGCCCGGCGCTTGATACCGGCCACGGGAGAGAACACGGGGGCATTGAAGGACGGCCGAGCCGACAGTGGCGAGCACGGCACGGGCGACGGCAAGATGTTGACGCTGGCGTTTGTCCGGCCCTCGGGTCGGGGCACCGCGCGGGCCAGCGACTCACGGTCGACGACGCGCTGGATCGCGTATGGACTCTCCGAGGCGGCACTGGGCCGCACAATAGCGCGAATGTACAGTTGGCCGTCCTGCAGAGGTGGTCCACCCGCCGGGCTGTCGGAGTTGCTGGCGGTGTCGGCAATGCTAGCAGTGCTAGCAGTGCTAGCGGTATCACCATCGCCACTCTCGCTTGTCGGCCGTGGCGAGGCAGTGCTCTGCCGCTTCAGACTCGTGGCCCGGACGTACACACACGGCGAGACGACACGCGGTGACGACATGGGGCCTGACGTGTCGGCCAAGAGCGGTCGACCATTGGCGCTATTTCGTGTGACGAGCGGCGTGAGGCGGCGGTGCGGCGGTGGCCGGCGAGAAGAAGACGAGCCAGGTCGGGGCTCCTCGACGGGTTCCGACGCGGGCGGCGACCGCTTGGGCGACGCTGGTAGGCCCGACAGCAAAATGTTCCGGTTCTGGGCAAAAAAGGACTGCTCTTGCAGCGGCGGTGACGGGATGGTGGCGGCAGCCTTTTCAGGCGAGGGGACGGCGGGACTAGCCACGGCAAAAGCGTCCATGCGGGCCGTCAGCGAGGACGTGCCGCTCGAGGGCGGCGGCGTGAGCATTGAGCGTGTCTGGCGAGTCGTTCGGCCAGACGGTCTGGACGTGGGCGCACGTGTCGACGAGACAGAGATACTCTCCAGCGCAGACGAGTTGCGCGTGCGCCGGGCTCGGATATTGTCCTTCATGGCGCGTCGAGTCGTCTTCCCGCTGGTGCTCGTGTAAGAGATCTGCCAGTCTGGTCCTCTTTTCAACTTTGAGAAAAGATACACGGGAGCAGGAAAATGAGCGAGAGCAGGGGAATGTATATGAGTAGAAGAGAGTGGCAAGCGAGCGCAGAAAAGACGAGACGTGAAGAAAAGTCACATTAACGAGCGGGTGACAGCTGAAATGTATAGGAAGGGCTGGAAACAGAGTGAAAGAAACGCCTCATATTCGTGTGTGGTTGCTGTCTTTGAGGCCCCTGTCATTACGCGCTCATCTTCTTTGCCGCTTGCCACGGGGCGCGGGCCTGCGTATTCATTTCAAAGAAGATGGAGTGAAAGAAAAACGGGAAAGCTGAGGGTGTAGGAAAACCAGGTGAAAGGAAATAAAAGAGGCGAGGGTCGAGCTTGCAGGGACTAGGCAGACTCCAACTGCAGGACAACAAAGCACGCGGGTTGCCATCATCTAATGAGAGAGCGAGCAACCGCCGACCTGGCCTTGCAGGCATCACCCTTCATTCATTCACGGAACTAGGGCTGCACCAGCAACCTATGGTGGGGAACAAAGGCTGGCCGTGCAGCCCATTAGTTCCAAGTGTCAAACCAACGGACCAGGACGACAAAGAAAATCAAAACTGGTGGCTGCTGCAGGTTGGGCCAGTCCGCCGGCGTCGCCAACAGGAGCGCGAAATGAAAAAAAAAAAAAGAAATGAGCCAGGATGTGATAGAAGCGAGAGGGCACGAGGGCCAACCAGCCGTGGCCGCTTCGTGAGGAGGCGCATCTCATCACAAACAACGCATCGTGCGTCGTGAGCGTCTCGCGCGAACGCGTTTTTGGCAACTGCGGGCTGCTGCCTCGTGGCCCCAATGCCCCGGGCACCCCGGCTGGCTGGCTCTCTTCTTGCGGGGAGCCCAACGGCTCCAAGTGGCTCTGTACGAGTAGTGGCTCTGTAGCGGCTGC
The DNA here is from genome assembly GCA_004028395.1 of Leptographium galeiforme. Taxonomy (NCBI): domain Eukaryota; kingdom Fungi; phylum Ascomycota; class Sordariomycetes; order Ophiostomatales; family Ophiostomataceae; genus Leptographium; species Leptographium galeiforme. Next base: position 5,956 of record RQWE01000234.1, read on the forward strand.
TGGTTTTGAGTTTGCAGGCGGAAAAATTCCCAGATGAAAGAAAAGCGCCCAAAATCGGGCATTTCTCCTTCTTTCATGCTTCTTTCAGGCGGGTCACGTGGAGAATAGCGGCTCAGTGGGGCTGCACGGCAACGTTTTAGCGCCTGTTTCAGCGTAGACGCGCTTCCAAACGTGGGAGACTCTCCACATCAAGCATCGGCGGCTCTTTGACACCTTTCCTTTGGCTCGGTACTATTGCCCAGTCATTAAATTTTCCAATTTTCAATTTCTCTTTTGCCTGCGCCGTTCCGACCTTGGCCCCCTTCTTAGCAGCCCGTCCCGCCGAACTGTCTTTGTCGAAACGAGAGCCCGGTCGAAGCAAGTTTTCCTCTTGGCTTTGTGCCTGACGGGATTTCTGAGGCTTGTTCGCACCGATGCGAAACGGTCAGCCAGCGAATCCACGTCCCCGACCGGCCTGCGGAACATGGCCGACTCAGCCGCGGCGGCGGCATCGAGCGCCGCTCAGTACAAGAAGCTCAAGGAGGACTTTGTGTCGGGCCTCTCGGGCGGATCGGCGGGCGAAGTGAACCTGGTCACGGCCGTGGCGCCGGTGAGTCCGTCTGCTGTCTTTGTTGGAGGGGAGGGGGGGTAGGGGCGTGCGCAGACGGCTCACAGGGGGGGGTAGATTGCCATTTTGGCCTGGTCGGTGCTGCAACGGCGACAGTCCTTTTTCCGCCCCTACACGACGCTGGCGCTGATCGTCGACTTTCTGCTCAACGTGGGCGCCATCCTGTTGTCGACGACGCTCTATGCCGACCGCCCGGCGCAGCTCAGCGCGATCCTGCTGGCCCAGACGGCCATTGTGTACGCGCTGCCGCGGCACGAGGGGGACAGGCGGACGCGCGTGCCCATGAAGAAGACGGGTGCGCGGAAAGAGGACTCTGCGGCCATGCCCGACCTGCCCAAGAAGCCGTTCCTGACGACGTACCGCGGGTGCATGATGGTGGTGACGTGTCTGGCCATCCTGGCCGTCGACTTCCGCATCTTCCCGCGGCGGTTTGCCAAGGTGGAAACATGGGGCACGTCGCTGATGGACATGGGCGTGGGCTCGTTTGTCTTTTCGGCGGGCGTGGTGGCGGCGCGGCCGGTGCTCAAGGCCCGGGCGGCGGCTGCGTCGACGCCGCTGGCGCGGCGGCTGCTGGCGTCGCTGCGGCACGCGCTGCCGCTGCTCGTGCTGGGCGTCGTGCGGCTGCTGAGCGTCAAGGGCCTGGACTATGCCGAACACGTGACCGAGTACGGCGTCCACTGGAACTTTTTCTTCACGCTCGGCCTGCTGCCGCCCTTTGTGGCGGCGGCCCAGTCGGCGGCGCAGCTCGTGCCCTCGTACGCGGCGCTGGCCGTGCTGCTGGCGGGCCTGTACGAGGCCGCGCTGGACGGGACCGGCCTGGGCGCCTACGTGCTGACGGCGCCGCGCGTCGATCTGCTGTCCAAGAACCGCGAGGGTCTCTTTAGCTTCCTCGGCTACCTGGCCATCTTTCTGGCCGGCCAGCACACGGGCCTGTACGTGCTGCCGCGGCAGCGGCCGTCCCTCTCAGCAGTGGCGTGGTGGCGCCGGCTGCACGGCCTGCCGGCCTTGGCGGTATTCTGGACGGTGCTGCACCAGCTGGCCATTGCCAGCCGGCCGTGGGGGCTGGGGCTGACCGAGTCGCGGCGGCTGGCCAACCTGCCGTACGTGCTGTGGGTGCTGTCGTTCAACACGGTGCAGCTGACGCTCTTCGCGCTGGTCGAGGCGTGGCAGTTTCCCGACTTTGCCGCGGCCGTCGACGTCCAGGCCGAGGACGCCGCCTACGTCGAGGCGACCAGCCCGGTGCTGCGCGCCTACAACCGCAACGGCCTGGCCATCTTTTTGCTGGCCAACCTGCTGACGGGACTGGTCAACCTGACGGTGCCGACGCTGCACGTGAGCCCGGCCCTGGCGACGGGCGTGCTGCTGGCCTACGCCGGCACCTTGACGCTGGTGGCCGTGGCGCTGGACCGGTGGGACGTGACGATCAAGCTGTGAGACCGACAGGGGCCGTCCGATTGGCGCGGTTCCCCCCCCTTGTGTACGATACGACAGATAGAGCATGGACCGGGGGGGCTTAGTACGGCTGCGATATCAACCTCTTTCTTGTCTCGGTCTTGTCCAGTCGCAGGAACGTGTGTGACAGGAGAGGCGGGCTCGATCCTGGCTGTTCGACCTTGCTAAAACAATTTGTTTTGGCAGACTGCAAAATGGACCGGCGTCTGCGCCCAGGGCCGTTTTGATATCCTAATTCGAGTACTGTACTAGTACAGAGTACACTTAAGAACAGGGCCACCGCGGATGCTGATTGGCTGGCGCTGGCCGTTGCCATGGACTGGAATGGGAGACCGTTTTAGGAGCATTCACGCAGAAGCGCGTGTTTGGGAAATAGAGCAGAAAACATGGCCCGGAACGAAGAACTGGCACATCCACATCTGCCACGTCCACCGTTTTCCCCGCCAACGTGCATTCCAGCCTACGAGTACGGCGTACTTGTACGAAGTGTATTGTACGAGATGCTTTTACTTGTTCTCTCCCTATGACGAAATCGCGTCTAGTTCAGCCCGAGGTGGCGTCTGTTGCTAGCTGGTTAGCTGGCCCCCCCTGTGATTTTTTTTATTTTTTTTTTGCCGAATTGACGGCTCATCTCCGGCGCCGTCAATGCCGTGCCTGTCTCAGCGGACAGAGCTGTTGGCCCAAGCCGCGTTAGCGCCGAGGACATCAAACTTGCCTTTTGGGCGTCTGTGGTTGGCCGCTGTCCGACGGCCCACACGCGATCTAGCGGTGAATTGCCCAGCGACGGCCTGTCAGGCCACATCGGCCGCCACAGCCCCAAACAGCAAACAACTCTGATGCGCGGTCGCCGGATGGCACGACACGATATTCGAGCAGACGCGCTGCCCATCTTACGAGGTGCCCTTCCGGCAGGCCGCAAAAAGAGGGCGCATTTTACATGTTATTTGTACTCGTATTTTACAGAGCTGCGACTCCTGCAGGTTGCATGGGACCTGCAGTCGCCTGCCGTCTTACCTTGGTAAGGGCGGATGTCACCAGCGACTCTTGCAGGGATGCAAAGTGAGTTACGGAGCACGAGTACATACGACGTACTGCATGTACATACGTCGAGATATCTTGGGATATTAATACTCGTATGCCATGCACTACGGCGCCCTAGCTGTGCGCGCGTAACGGCCGCCTGCAAATGCCCAGATCGGATGCTGAAAATAGCGGCCCTGTTTTAGCCCTCGTTCCTGGCCCTGTTCTCGGGGGGGGGGGGGGGGGGATCGAAGTGGCTCGCGTGGGCTGGCTGCGAATACGGAGTAGGGTGATCGGCGCTCGTTTAGTGCTCCTGTTAGCGCCTCCGCCGTCCATTTCCATTATCCCTCATTTGTCCCGTCTTGTTTCACTTCCCCTCTATTAAACTCTTAGCCGTACGCGTAAAAAGGAGGAGGCGGAGAAGGGAGCGCTTTTTGGTATCTTTCCTCTGCACTTTGTACGTCGTATGCGCGATGAGGGCCCTCTCGCCAGATTCAATTACAGTACGTCGTAGCATGAGATGCAATTTTTTTTTTTTTCCTTCTTTTCCCTTCATCTCCTTTTTCTTTTTCGTTTCCCTAATGGTCGTCGCCGTGGTGTCCGGCGGTCAGCCCCCCCCGTCGCGTCTACGCCTATCTGAACACAACACGTAGCCACCGCCTCCTGTCAAGTCAGATTCCTACCGTCAGACACCGAGGCTAGCGCGACCACGACGGTCTACTCGTACTCCGTATGGGCGCGACTGTTTCGCCCTGTCAACGGACATATCTTTCCAACGCCTTATTTGCTACTCTTATGGGCTATTTTGCCGGATGCTCCTGCCTCCCATCTTTTTTTGCTGTCGCCTCACCCCTGTCGGGATTAGTGGACCGTAGACGCCGCCCCACGAACAAGATTAAATCGAAATTACACGGCCAGCAAGTACGCAAGTACCGCTTGCGTCCAGCAAATGATGCAGGGTCGCCGCTGCCCGTATTGTGAAATTGCTGTCTTTTGGGCCCCTGATGCCTGTCTCGTCGCCCTCTCTTCTTGCCTCCTTTGTATCTTGCCCGTAGAGTCGCTGCCGTATTCCTTTCCACCGTTTCTCTTCACCGCTCTCCCTTCCACGCCGTCCCCTACTCGTACTCCGTACGTCGTATCCCTCCCCCAAACCGGGCGTCCAGCTGTTCCTAGGCGGCCCCGTCTCCCCTTTGTTGCCAAAAGGCCGCTCCTGGTAGCGCCCCTCCCCCCCTCTGTGCTTGTGCACCCTGTTCTCCCCGAGTCCCCTTGCGGAAGAATTACTGCACGGCGGCAGAGCATTGACCACCCTCTAGCAGCTGGTGGCCCGGCCAGCCTCGCATAAACACTGGTCCCAATAGGGCGTTTTGGCGTTTCGCGTCTCGCTCGCTCGCTCGACTCCTTTCTCTCACTTCCTACCCTCTTTACCATTTGTCTCTGGCACCCTCACTCCCGTCTCTCCTGTTCTACATACCGCCATCTTCCCGCAACGGCACTCTGATCTCGAGGACAAGGAAGCCCGCCTTTGGAAAGTGCCCCTTTACCTCCCGCCACCGACCACCGCGGCCGAGCCAAATATCCACCTCGCCAACCGAACCGACCGGTCGATTTGCCAGAACAAAGGAGACCGAATCAACACGACTAGCCAGCGACCAGGCGACGACTTGTTTCGCAAAATGAGCATCTCCCCATAGCTGTGGCTCTACGTCTCCTGCGCGGTCGCATTTCATCACTTAATCGAATATACATTGCTTGCGAGGTCTGGCTCTTCTGTCGCGGCCTAGCTACCGATACGTCTATTTTTTGGCCCCGTCGCCAGAACCGCATCCACATCCACGACTCGCCCAGTTGCACGCACACTGTGCCCTGAGCCTCGTCGGCCCCCGGGCTCTCTAGTCCCAGGAACCCAAGCTACCCGCTTTCTCCAACCAACCCACCCCCTTTTCCCTGCGGGCGCCGACTGTCGAGTGCACGGCAAAACACGTGAAAGGTCGAGGCTTGCCTGATCTCACCGTCTTTTGCCTGCTCCTCTTCTGACGTCTAGCGCCATTGCCTGTCGTTCTTAATACGCGGTGACGCGCAGAAGATGTCCTCTGCTGCCCTGCAGACCTCCGCTGGATTACCCACCTCTTCCCGCCATTACACGTCAGCACGCTCTTCGCCCACGCGCGAAGGCTATCATGCCACACAACAAACTCAGCAGCAGCAAGCCTCGATAGCCTCTTCATCATCCTCGTCCCGCCCGTCCCGCAAAAGCAGCTCTGGTGGAAACAGCGCGACCAACACTTTTCCCACCGGCGCCCTCTACTCGAGTGGCCCAGCTCCCAACATTCCGACCAACGTCCAAAACGTCCAGAACAGCTCGCGGGCTTCTTACTCGTCTCCCGCCAATTCCACCGCGGCGGTGAGCACTGCCACCATGTCGATGCCCGAATATGCCCAGCCCAGCCCATCCGCCTCTTCCGAGCGCCGGCGTCACGCCGTACCCGTCGCACCCCCACGCACGTCTTCCAGCCGCTATGATCAACAGGGCACCACAACCTCAGTCCCTCCATCCAGCTCAAGCTCACGGAGACCTGTCACGACTGGCCCAGGTTCCGCCCCTATGTCGGGCACGGACTCGCCGAAACGCCAAAGAGAACGCACCTCGAGCTCGACTCGGGATGAGACGGCACAGCGAAGACAGCAACGGGCGCAATCCGCCTCAGATGACTACTATATGCAACGGAAAGAGGCGGCTACGCGAGCGACCAGCACGTCCATCCCCATCCGAACTGCGACGTCAAAGCCGCGGTCACCATCTCACGGTCCCACGAAGGAGACCAGCGAGATATTGAGCGCCATGGTGGTGTCCCAGGACGAAGTCGACATTGAGCGGGAGCATGCGCGTTCGGCCCTGGCCCATTCGAACCAGGATGGTGAGGACACCGCCAATGAAGCCGCAACCCCGCCCGCCGGGCCGAATCACGTCGCCCATGAAGCTCCTGAGGAGGGCCATCGTGGCGGCCGCAGCCGGCATGATCACTCCAGACGGGAGAAGCCCATCAAGTTTGGCGAGTACATTTTGGGCAACACCATCGGCGAGGGCGAGTTCGGCAAAGTGAAGCTCGGCTGGAAGCAGGAAGGCGGCGTTCAGGTACGTTTGTTGGACCCTCTACCTCGTGGGCGATCTTGACTTACGCATTCCACAGGTCGCGATCAAGCTCATCAAGAAAGACACGCTCGGAAGCAACCCGACGCGGATGGCCAAGATCATGCGCGAGGTCAATATCCTGAAGCAGTTGAATCACCCAAATATCGTCCAACTACACAAGATGGAGGAGTCGGAGCACCACTACGGCATCGTTCTGGAGTATGCCTCGGGCGGCGAACTGTTCGACTACATTTTGAATCATCGCTACCTGAAAGACCACTCCGCTCGACGGCTGTTCGCCCAGCTCATATCTGGCGTCGGTTACCTGCACAAAAAGGGCATCGTCCACCGAGATCTGAAGTTGGAGAACCTGCTCCTCGACCGGAATCGCAATATTATCATTACCGATTTTGGATTCGCCAACACGTTTGAGCCGACCGAGGAGCTGACCGAAGACGAGGAGGTCAACCTGGCCGACAGGGAATGGGTGAAGCGCATGGGTTTCGACCGCGTAAAGCCCAATGGCATGCGCAAAGCCGATCTGATGCAGACTAGCTGTGGCAGCCCGTGCTATGCGGCCCCGGAGCTCGTTGTCAGCGACTCGCTCTACACGGGCCGCAAAGTGGACGTTTGGAGCTGTGGTGTCATTTTGGTATGTTGCCACCGCTTCCCTTTTGTGTCGTCTGTACTGACAATCGCCCGATTAGTATGCCATGCTTGCGGGCTATCTTCCGTTCGATGATGATCCAAAGAACCCCGAGGGCGACAACATCAACCTACTCTACAAGTACATTGTCAACACGCCGCTCACGTTTCCCGAATATGTCACTCCCCATGCGAGAGACCTCTTGCGGAGAATTCTCGTGCCGGACCCGCGGCAGCGTGCCGATTTGTTCGAGGTTGCCCGCCACAGCTGGCTCAGCGATTACGCGAACGTGGTGGAGTTCATCACGAGCAGTACGACGACGCCAGGGGAAATCCAGAACATCTCGACCAGCACGGAGGACTTTGGAGAGAACTCTGTCGGCCGAAGCGCGTCCGTTCGCGTGGCTCCGAAGAAGGTCACGCCGCCGGCCATTGGCGGTTTGAGCAGCAAGCAGGGCACAGTCGATCCGGAGGCCGAGGCGGCTCTACTCAGGCAGCAGAAGGAGAACAAGCGCAGAACGGTACAGGTCGAGTACGTGGCGCCGACGACGCAGACTCAGCGCGGAGAGACGGGTGCCCAGGCTGGCCCACCGTCTGGCGGCAAGACGCGCGCTCGTCCGATCACCCAAGGCCCTGTGGCCGTCACGGCAGGCCAGACTGCGGCACAAAACAAGCCACTTCCCCGCGAACCGGCAAAGGAGACTTACACCAAACCGCAACGGGACGCGAGACGCCCGCCCAGCGCCCACCGGAATATCGGCCCGGCCGTGGCGACTGGGGCAAACCCGCCCCGAACCAGCCGCACCATGCCAGAGGTTGCGTACGTGCCGTCCGGATTGTCCGGTCGCCCTGTCACAGGCGGCTCCATGGCATCGACGGGCTCTCGCGTGGCTGCACAGCGTGCTTCGTTTGGCCAGCCTGTCCCTCCCACCGTTGCAGGGACCAACGCCCATGGAAGGATACAGCAGCCGACGGGCAGCAGCGCTCGCAGCTACATCACCAACCCGCAGGAAACGTCGAGCATGGGACGTCCCAGCATTAGCGTGCCGCCCAAGTTTGCCCAGGTGTCTGGCTTTGCTGCTGGCCCAGGGCAGCGTGCCAGCCCCCACGGAGAAGTGAGAGGCCATCGGCGCTCGAACACGCTTGGCGACATTACGGACAAGCTTCTCGGGCGCAGCGGGTCGCTTTTCGGCAAGAACCGCAAGCGGCCTGAGCCTGGAGCAGAAAAGCCGTCCAGACGGTATCCGCCAGTGAGCATGTCGAATACCACGAATTCTATCCAGAATCTCGGCGGGGATGAGCCGCGGGCATCGATGGATTCTACGGCCCGCCACTCGCGACGGTCATTCTCCATTGGTCTGGGGAAGAAGCGGTCTGGCAGCATTGACGGATCGACGACATCGCAGGAGAAGCAGCACAACCGGCGCTTCTCCCTCCTTGGAAACTTCTCCTTGAAGGCGATTGGCGTAGGCAAAGATGACGACCACGCCCAGGACTCGCAGCTCGATTTCCCGAGCCAGGAGGCATCGAGCGGGTCCCGGGTACAGGATGGCGCGAACCTGGAGGAATACAGCGACGCGTACGAGGAGGTGCCAGCGCAGCAGCCAACGCAGCTACCGAAGCCACCGCAGCCACCACAGGTGCAGAAGGCACCGCAGCCATCACAGCTGCCGCAGCCGCAGCAACGCTACGCCGCCAGACAGAGCTTCGATCAGCAGAGCACGGCAGGGCGCGGCTATACGCAAGCAGGACCGTTGCGCGAAGTGCCCGACAACGCACAGCGTATGCCACCTCAGTCGGCACCGTACCAGATGGATGCGGACGACGCACAGGACCAGGAGGCGCGGTGGGCGGCCAACCGCAACGGCCGTACGGTGCTCCAGAAGAACAAGCGGCTGGTGGATGCGTATGACACGGACGAATACGCCAAGCACCACGACCGAAGCGGGAGCAGCGGGGCAGCTCGGCGGGTGATGGACTTTTTCCGACGGCGCGGGAAAGCCAGAGGCGGCGATGACTGAGAGGGCCACCAGTCGCCTTCTGGTCCTGCGAAGACGAGAACGGGAGCAGTGGTGGAATCGGGATGTTGGCAGTGCTAGCGAAGCTGCTAGCATGGACTGAGGACGAGTATGGTACTCCGGGACGCGTCCTCTCTTCTCTTTTGTTTCTTGGTACACCTTTTTTTTGTTTATTATACGTGCGTCATCATCACTACATTGCGGCACTGTTGCTCATACCCTCCTGTTGGCCCAGCTGATCTATCGTGCTGGCCTGGTTTCTATGTTGCGGAATCCGCTCTCTAATTGCTTGGGCGTGTCACGATGACATTGTAATAAGATTGGCCGGAGAACAGGAAGCCTGGAAAAGAACTCTCAGACTGACGGTGCGTGCTGGTTTCCCTTGTTTATTCGTTTTGGCGGCGGGCATTTGTGTTAGTTTTTCTCGGGAGGGGGAATTTGCAGGCACGTTTGGGTGTTGGGCGACAAGGCATGACAGATGGAGCACATTCTCTGGGACAGAGACACACCGAACAGACGCAGAAGCACGGGGGGGGGAGAGCCTTGGCGGGGGTGCCTTTGTGCATCGGCCGTGATGCGTTTGACAGGTCACTAGAATAATACGGCCAATAATACGGAGTACAGAGCACGATACTAGGAGATATAACTAGGGAGTTTGGGCGTTCGTTTTTGGCGTGTCATGACGTTTTCGTGATAAGGCCGTCACGAGACGTTTTGACTGACGCAGCTTTTGCTTGGCTGCCAAGTGCTCTTTCGTACTCGTTTTGCAAACCTGTTCGTATACTAGCAGAGGTAGGGAGGATGTGATAGTGTTGGGACTTTGTGGACGCTCCGGTATCATCGTTTCGCTCGTCGCTCTCAATGGGGCATCGCGTCTCTTCTTGGCAGCCACACACGCCGTTATGGGCTGCAGGCACGGCCTCATTTTTGGCGGGCCAGTCGTGCCTTTTTTCTTCTTCTCTTATCACGACCGACTCATCCGGCCGAGGCGGTGGGCGAGCCGCGTGGGGGGGAAAGAAGCAGGAAATAAGAGTACGAGTACGAAATATCCCCCGTATTACGAGCGGCCCTGGAACGGTCGGACAGGCAAAGGTGGCGGGCTCGGTTGTAGGTAATTCTTACCGCCCCCCGCCCGACCTATCGGGGCCGTAGCACGCGCTGTCCCGTTTCGTTGGAGGCAAGCCCCATCCTTCTCCACACCGGACACGGCCAGGTGACCAATGGCTGCGGCCACGGCATGGGTTCAGTGACCCACCCCTTGCCTGGCTTGCCTCTTTCCACCGAATTAGCAGGTATTCACTACGCCTTTGTCCCAGGCAGCTGCCTCTCCTTACGAGTACATACTATTACATACCATTCCCCCTCACCCCCGCCAATTCTCTCCCTTTCCTTTTTCTTTCTTGTTTCCCACACTCCCACCCTACTGCTGCTGCCCCTGCTTGCCCACCTAGGCCCAATTTCGATGAAGACACCCCAGTCTGACCAGCCCGATATCAATCGCATACGCTTGTCCAGCACTCAAGCGGATGGAGACCCGTTCGGTTCACTGCGACTGCCCGACGCTGACGACCAGCGGCCTGGCCCCCTGAGCAAGCATTCGCTCCGGCAGCAGACATTGGGGTTGAACGAAATCGAACACGAACACGAACACGACTTTGAGAACCATGACGGCCGTTCTGTTGGGCGCCGTCCCTCGGACCGTGGCCACAAACGCAGCAGCAAAAGCGTCGAGAACGTCAAGAACGTCAAGAACGTCAAGAACAGTAAGAAAACGGACAGCCGCCGTGCTCCTGCGGCGTCCGAGGCGTCCACGTCGCCGGTTGCTGCCGTGGGAAATGCACGGCCGAGGTCTGTCTTAGAGCGCGGCAGTACGCCGTCGCCCCCGGATCCGTCGAACCCGACGGAGAAGGAGGAGACGGCCGAGAGATACCCCGCAACTACCTCGGATGCCCTGGACAGCCCGAATCCCGAGGACAGCAACCCGACAGAGGACCCCAAGAAGGATGTGGCCGGCAGTATCGCTGCTCTGGCCACCCGCTTCTTTGCCACGTTAAAGAAGATCCTCTTGTACAGCTGGCTCAACGTCGTCCTCGTCTTTGTGCCGGTGGGTATCGCCGTTGGCTGCATCCCGTCCGCGTCGCCGGCGGTCGTGTTCTCCATGAACGCCGTCGCCATCGTGCCGTTGGCCGGCCTGCTGGCCTTTGCCACGGAGTCGGTGGCCAGCCGGATGGGTGACTCCATTGGCGCCCTGCTGAACATCACGTTTGGAAACGCCGTAGAACTGATTATCTTGTAAGGCAATACTGCCCCCCTCTTTGTGAATGCCCCACTGACCTGTCCAGCATGTAAGGATGTCACCGCCTGTGATGAAACTCTAGACAAGAACGAGAGAAAGGGTGGCCTTTGCCATGGCGCCCTTATCGACCCAATCGCGTCGAAAGCCCAATCTTGGTCGTTTCTCGTTTCTCGTTTTTCGCTTTCTTGCCTCTCTCCTGCCTTGCTCCCTTCTAAACAGCTTGCCCTTGTTGGCGATGCTTCTGCGCTCTGCTGGGAGTTTGCCTGGTCTGTGCCGTGCCTCATGATAACTGACAACTGTCCGCATGTGACCTGATGTAAACAGAATTGCTCTCGTCAAGGTAAGCCTCTATCCCGCCCGTCCAGTGGCCATCGCTGACCTCTGTAGAATGAGATCCGTATCGTGCAGGCATCGCTTCTGGGCTCTATCCTGTCCAACCTTCTCCTGATTCTTGGAATGGGCTTCCTCTTGGGCGGTCTTCGCTTCCGCGAGCAGGTTGGTGTTGCCCCAGACAGCCCGTGTCCGCTCATGCTGACCTGGTCACAGATCTACAACAGCACGGTCACACAGATGAGCGCCTGTCTGTTGAGTCTCAGCGTGATCAGCCTTGTTCTTCCCGTGCGTTTTTCGCTGGTCGTCTTGTCCATTCGACGTGCTGACACGCATCCAGACTGCCTTTCACGCGTCGTTTAGTGACTCCGTGCTGGCTGATGCAGAGTCTCTCAAGATTAGCCGTGGAACGAGCGTCGTAAGTAGTGGCCCCGTGCTGCTCTAGTCCAGAGTCCGCTAACCTTGGTGGGCGTAGGTCTTGCTCCTCGTGTATGCGATCTACCTTTTGTTCCAGCTCAAGTCCCACGCGTACATGTACGAGTCGACGCCGCAGTACATCATTGACGAGGAGTCGACGCCTGGCCCGGCCGCCGCGTGGCTCGATTCGTCTAGCTCGGACGACAGCACGTCGTCTTCGTCCGACTCAGACAGCTCCAGCCATTCTCGCGATACCATGAAGAAGCGGATGCGACGTGTGATCCGTGGCGGTCGCCGGCGCAAGTCGAGCGTGGCCTCGCTGGAGATGACTGATGCCACCATGTTTGGCGGGTCGACGCGGACACCACCGGGCACTGCCGGGGCTGGCAACGATGAGCCGCGCGATCTGACAGGTGTGGATGTCAACGAGACGGTTACCGACGAGGAGGATGCCGCGACTCATCCCCTTAAGAAGCACCGTCACCGCCGCCCGTTTCGCCGCCACCATCACAAGTCTAAGAAACTGAGCCGGACCGGATCGACCGACCATGATACTCTCACGGAAGACATCATTCCGGAAGTCCTCGATTCGGTGGAACCAAAGTCGAGCGGGGACAACATCGAAGGAGGAACCGCTTTTGCGCCACTAGAAACGTCTGCCTCTGCCTCTGCCTCCACTCCGGGACCCGCCCGAGGCGAGACACGTCGCGTGGATTTTGCTATTTTCGGACCTGGTCGGACGTCTGTGGCTGGAGGACTCGACGCCGAAGGCGTGGCTACGGCCGCAGACCTGGCACCAGCCCCGCGGGCATTCAATCTGCGAGCCATGTATCTGCGGCCGGTCGCGAAGAGCCTGGCGCCCACCGTGTTCACGCAAGCGGCCAACAGCATGACGCCCCCAGTGGTGCCGAGCGGCCCCATCCCGCGTGTGCGCTATGGCATCCGGCGCACCAACTCGCTGCCGGACCGACTGAACCACATGCAATTTCGCGCCCCGGGCGCCATGCTGCCGGCCCAGCTTCCGGCCTCGCGCATCGCGGCACTGCCGGAGAACAGTGATGGGACTGACCACGGGGACGAGGAACAGCTCATGCTGTCGCCTCGCGCAGCGGTAATGATGCTGCTGGTGACAACTGGTCTGGTGGCGGCTTGTGCTGAGTTCATGGTGTCTTCGATCAACGGCATGGTGGCCACCAGCTCAGTGGGTGAGGTGTTCATTGGTCTGATCATCCTCCCGATCGTAGGCAACGCAGCCGAGCACGTCACGGCCGTCACGGTGGCCATGAAGAACAAGATGGATCTGGCGATTGGCGTGGCCGTGGGCAGCTCGATCCAGATTGCTCTTTTCACGACCCCGCTGGTGGTGATTTTGGGCTGGATCATGGACCGGGACATGTCGCTCTACTTCACGCTGTTCGAGACCGTGTCCCTGTTTGTGTCGGCCTTCATCGTCAACTTCCTTGTCCTGGACGGGCGCAGCAACTATCTCGAAGGTGCGTTGTTGTGTGCCACCTATGTGATTATCAGTCTGGTGGCCTTTTACTACCCCGACTCGGCGGACGCGAGTGTGTGGGGGCGATAGTCGGGTGGGCGTGACCCGAAGGAGTACTCTGCAGAGTGTAGAGAGGCGAGGCTGAGTAAGAGGTTGAGTGAGTGAGGGCGAGACGGAGTGAGAGGTCGAGTGAAGAGCCTCTATGGAGCGCCAAACTGTCGTTACCAAAGCCGAATAGCGGTGCCCGCGTAGGCCGGAACGCTCGCGTATGTGTTCTGCTATCTTCTGTAGCCAAATTGAACCAATCCCACTCTTGTATCATGAGCCGTGCCGCCATTCTCGCGACAGATGATGCCATTGGATCCACGACATTTAGCCGCGAGTTTTGGGCCGCTGCGGGGAGCGGAAATGTGGGTCTTGTATCCGCGAACGGCCGCTGGCGTTCGGCGCTCTTTTTTTCTGCCGACTCGCTGCTCCAGCAGAATTCTTTTTCTCTGGCACCTTTTCCCGACGAACCTGGCATGCGGCAAACCGGCAAGGCTTCCACTGCACGAGAATCCGCCGCGAGACACGCATTGAGCGAGTAGCTTGTGGAGAGAGAGACTGCGTTTGCCGCCAAGTCTCGACCGCCTCGTCAGACCACTGCCGAATTTTGTGTGGCCACCTCCATTATGCTGCAGCATATCGGCCATCGCGGCGCTCGTGTCGCAGCGGCGTCCTCGCGACAGCTGCCACGACGCGTCGGAAAAACGGTCGGCCTCCGGGTGGCGCAGACGAGCCGCCTCTTCGCGTCCAAACCGCCGGCGGCGGGCGACAACGATGGCCGCAGCTTTCGCGGGCAGATGGTGGAGAGCATCACCACGCGTATGGCGCGCGAAAAGTCGCAGCGGGACAAAATCGCACACGAGCGTCAGGAGTCGGCCACGGCGCGCAATGCGGCGACCACGTTCAGTAAGCAATCCGGGTGCCCTGGTACGCGACAGAGCGGCTGACATGGTGTGCAGTGATCCTGTTCGTCGGCGCGGCGTGCTACTTTATCGGGCTAAAGGCACCGCGGGACCCGGATCCGGAGTCGACGTTGCCTATGCAGAAGCTGCGGGCGCCCAAGCACAACACGCACCGGTCGGAGCTGGAGGCGGCGTGGGCGGACTTTGCGGCGATTGTGGGCGAGGAGAATGTGAGCACGGTGAAGTCGGACCTGGACTCGCACACGACGTCGGACTGGTCGTCGTACCGCAGCGACGACAACGGGGCAGAGAGCGACAAGGCGGTGGCGGCGCGGCAGCTGTTTTGCGTGCTGTACCCGCGAAGCACAGAGGACGTGTCGCGGATCATGAAGGTGTGCCACACGCGGCGGATTCCGGTGACGGGCTACAGCGGCGGGACGTCGCTGGAGGGCCACTTTGCGCCGACGCGGGGCGGGATTGCCATTGACTTTTCGCGGCACATGGACAATGTGCTGGCGCTGCACAAGAGCGATCTGGATGCGGTGGTGCAGCCGGGCGTGGGGTGGGAGGCGCTCAACGAGCAGCTGGCGGACGAGGGGCTGCTGTTTCCGCCGGACCCGGGCCCGGGGGCGGAGATTGGAGGGATGATCGGGACGGGGTGCAGCGGCACGAACGCGTACCGGTACGGGACGATGCGGGACTGGGTGCTGTCGCTGACGGTGGTGCTGGCGGACGGGACGGTGGTGAAGACGCGGCAGCGGCCGCGCAAGAGCTCGGCGGGCTATGACCTGACGCGGCTGATGATCGGGTCGGAAGGGACGCTGGGGCTGGTGACGGAGGCGACGCTGCGGCTGGCGGTGCGGCCCAAGGAGACGTCGGTGGCGGTGGCGGCGTTTGGGACGATCCGGGAGGCGGCGGTGTGCGCAGCGCGGGTGGTGGGCGAGGGGGTGCCGGTGGCGGCGATTGAGGTGCTGGACGGGCCGCAGATGAAGTGCATCAACGCGGCGGGGGCGACGTCGCGGTCGTGGGCCGAGGTGCCGACGCTGCTGTTCAAGTTTGCGGGCAGCTCGACGCGGGCGGTGCGCGAGCAGATTGACGCGGTCAAGGCGGCGGCGTCGGCGGCGGGCGCGCGGACGTTTGACTTTGCGCGTTCCGAGGCCGAGCAGGCCGAGCTGTGGAGTGCCCGCAAGGAGGCGCTCTGGAGCACCATTGCGGCGGGCAAGCCGGGCGACCGCGTGTGGACGGGCGACGTGGCCGTGCCCATCAGCCGCATGCCAGACGCCATTGAGGAGGTGCAGGCCGACCTGAAGAAGCACGGGCTTCTCGGCACCATTGTCGGCCATATTGGCGACGGCAACTTCCACGCCATTGTCGTGTACGGACCAGAGGAGCGCCAAGCTGCCGAGGAATTCGTGCACACCATGGTGAAGCGGGCCATTGAGCTGGAGGGGACCGTGACGGTGAGTTTATGATGATGCGGACGAGGGATGGTAGAGGAGACGGAAACAGACGGGAAGAGATGGGAAGAGATGGGAAGAGATGGGAAGAGATGGGAAGAGATGGGAAAAGAAGGGGAAAAGAATTGGGAAATCCAAAGGAGGCCAAAACCACTACGGGAAAGAACAACCGCTGACCAACAGGGCGAACACGGCGTCGGAATGGTCAAGCGCGACTATCTGCCCCACGAGCTGGGCGAGGAGGCCGTGGCGACGATGCGCAAGGCAAGCACCGCACCTGCTCCTTCCCCCGTCCCGTCCCATGCTAACCCCATGTCCCCCCTTTCTAGATCAAGGCCGCCTTTGACCCGCTGTGCCTGCTCAACTGCGACAAGGTAATCCGCATGCAGCAGCCGAAGCCGGGCGAGATTGCGCCGTGGTAGGGAAGCTACGACACTTGAAAAAACCGGTATCCAATGCGGCTCTTTTGCTCTCTTCTTAAAATGTACTTTTTTCTCGTCCAACTCGCACTGCCTCGCCGTTTTTATTATGCATTCAGTCCAGCCCCGACCACTCGTCATCGTCGACGACGCCGCCTTGGCCACCTTCCTTGTCGGCCTCGGCTGCCTGTGCCAGCTTCCGTCGCTTGCTGCCGGCAATAGCACCGCGCAAATTGTTCTCCTTGCGCCGTTCATAGGCGCTCTTGGACGTGATGCTCGAATGGCTGTCCTTGCCGTCCTTGCCGTCCTTGCCGTCCTTGCTGTCGCGGTTCGTCCGCCGCGACTCCACGCCGCGCGTCCGCAGCCGCTTCCGGTCCGCCTTGGTCACGTTGGGCAGCGCGTCCAGCAGCCACGACGGCAGACCCGGGGCCGACGACGACGGGCCCTGGCCGGCCTGGCGCTCGCTCGCGGCAATCACATTGGCCACGCTCTTGACAAACGGAATGTCCTCCTTGGTGTAGAGCGTGACGGCCAGGCCACCCTCGCGGCCGGCCCGTCCCGTGCGCCCAGCCCGATGCACATAGGCCGCGGCCGACCCGGGCACGTCGTAGTTGACCACGCCGTTGACCCCGGCAAAGTCGATGCCGCGCGCCAGCACGTCCGTCGTGATCAGCACCCACACCTCGCCCGCCCGGAACCGCCGCACCGCCGCGGCCCGCGCCCCGTCCGACAGCGCCGCGTGCAGCACGCCCAGCCGGTCGGCGCCGCCGGCCGCCGCCGGAATGTCGTACTTGAGCTCGTCGTGCAGCGCCGTGGCCCGCTCCGCCGTCTGCGCAAAGACGAGGAACGGCGGCCGCAGCGGCGTCTCCGCACTGTTGGTTTCGCGGGTGCCGCCAGGCCGCGCCGTGATGGACACGCTCGTCGCCGGGTGCAGCAGCTGCCGCATCGCCAGCAGCTTGCCCGCCTCCGTGGCCGTGTACACCAGCCGGTGCGTCACGTTGGGCACCGCCGTGTCCTTGAGCCCAACCACCAGCCGCACCAGCACCCGCGGCGGGCCCGTCGCCAGGCGCTCCGCCAGCAGCGCCTCCACGTTGGAGCCCATGGTGGCCGACCAGAACGTCGTCTGCAGCCGCGCGTGCGTGCACGCCGCCCACAGCCCGACCGTCTGCTCGCGGAACAGCGGGTCCAGCAGCACGTCCGCCTCGTCCAGCACCAGCATCTGCACCGTCGGCAGCGTCTTGCGCGGGCCCGATCCCTCGGACAGCGAGTGGAGCAGCATCAGCGGCGTCGTCACCAAAATGTCCGCCTTGGTCACGGTCGCCGTGCCCGGCGTCTTTTTGCTCTTTTTGTCTTGGCCGTCCTTGTCTTGCTCAGTGTCCTCTTCATCCTCTTCATCGTCTTCGTCTTCGTCGTCTTCGGCCTCATCTTCTTCGTCTTCACCAGTAACGACTTCCCCTTCCGACGCCTCCACGCGCATGCCTTTGCGCATCGCCACCACGCGAACACCCGTCCCCGCCGCCAGCTTCTTGCCCTCGTTGGCAATCTGTCTCGCCAGCTCCCGTGTCGGCGCCACCACGACCGTGTGGAGGCCATGGGCCGTCGTCGTCGTCGTCGCCGTCGTCTCGCCTTGGCCCAACTCCACCTTGTCGCCCGCCCGCCGCTTGAGCACGCCGTTGATCGCCGGCACGAGGAAGCTCAGCGTCTTGCCGCTGCCCGTGGGCGCCACCGCCAGAAAATCGATGCCGCCGCCCGCCTGGAGAATCGCATCGCCGTCGCCGGGCAGCGTCGTCTTGCTCAGCGCGACGGCCGGGTCCAGCAGCAGCGGCAAGGTGCCCATCTGCACCTCGGTCGGGATGCGGTACAGCAGCCGGTCGAGGTTGTCCGCCAGCCGTGGAGAGATGCTGTACGTGGTCCGCAGCTGCGAAAATGCCGTCAGAGGCTGTGGGATCACCGGCTTCTTGTCGTCCTTGGCATCCTGGGCCGCCTCCTCGGCCTCCTTCTTGCCCTTTTTGTCCTTTTTGTCCTTTTTGTCCTTTTTGTCCTTTTTGTCCTTTTTGCTCTTCTTCTTCTTGGCCTTTTCCGTGTCCGCCTTGGACTTCTTGTCCGACAGGAGCGTCAGCTTGAGCCGGTGCGAGCGCAGAATGCTTTGGCATTCCCCTTCGTCCAAAAGCTCTGGGGCCGGCTGAGATTTTGCCTTCTTGCTGCTCTTGCTGTTCTTGCTCGCCTTGTCCGCCTTGGCCTTCTTGGCCAAAGTGGCTTCGGACGTTTTTGCGGCGTCGCCCGATGCGAAAAAGTCGAGCTCGTCCGCATCGCTCACGGCATCTGACCCGGCGGCCTCCTCTTCCTCTTGTTTGTCATTTCCTGCCGCCTTGCTGCCACCGCCCCTCTTTCGCTTTCGACTGTTGCTTGGGCTTCCGACGGCGTCGTGATAGAGCTGCGGATTTGTGTGTGCCCCGGCCGAGGGCAGGTTGGCAGCTAAGCGGAGCGCATTTCCTCGGTTCCCACCTGCCGCTCCCTGCTTCGTGCCTCGCGAGAGCACTTTTAGAATGTCCATTGTGTCTGGGTTGCAACTCGGCGTGTTGTCGAGAAACGGGAGCGCCAAAACGTGCAGCAAGAAAAAAAAGCTTATCGATACGCTATCGAGATTGGCACGTGACTGTGCATCGAGGCTACGACGTAAAGAAGCACCACTCGACAGTCTCCCTTTGCCATACCACCCATTTCCACTGCACCCCACTGTACTACACTGGCAACTTTTGCACCACATATCTCTCGTACAGCTCCGGATACCACCGCTTCCCGACATCGGGATGGCTGACGACGCGGTTGCGTAGCTGGGCCTCGCCAAACTGGAAGCATGTGTCAGCAGTCGGTTTGGCATTCCAATTCCACACTACAGCGCACGTACACAGGCAAAGCGTGGCGACAGGAATTCGCTGGGCACGTCGACGGCGCGCTTCCGGCG
Source organism: Leptographium galeiforme (assembly GCA_004028395.1). NCBI lineage: Eukaryota > Fungi > Ascomycota > Sordariomycetes > Ophiostomatales > Ophiostomataceae > Leptographium > Leptographium galeiforme. Next base: position 25,151 of record RQWE01000234.1, read on the forward strand.
GTCGTCGGTCACGGGGATGCGGGCGACAATGTGGGCGGCCGACGCGCGCAGCTCCGCGTTGGTCAGGTCCAGCCGCACGGCCTGGAAAAAGGGGATGCTGTAGCGGACCGTGGCCGTGGGCGCGATGACGCGGTGCGTCGTGGCCGGACAGGCGCCGCCCGTAATGGCCTCGAAGCCCTGCTGCACGTTGACGACGAGGCTGCCGGGGATCGGCGGCGCCGCGATCCAGTCGCCGGCCTTGCTGAGCACCTGCAGCCCGCCGACGGCGTCCTGCGACAAAAAGGTAAAGAGGCCGGTCGAGTCCTTGTGCGGGCCCACGCCCTGCGCGCCAGGTGGGCCGGGCGGGTACTTGACCGCCTTGAGCCGGTGCATGGCGCCGATAAAGCCGTCAAACGTGTCGACCGGCAGCGAAAGCGACGCCGCCACGCACTGCAGAAACCGCCGTGACACGTCGTCCAGCGCCAGCATGTACCGCTCGACTGCCGTGCGGAAGCTGTCCAGCCGCGGCGGGAACTGGCTCGGGCCCTCGAGCCGCTTCCAGCTGGCCTCGCCCTCGTGCCAGCGGCCGCCGTCCACCGCCGAGCCAAAGTCGTATTGCTGTGTTTTGGGGTGATCAGCAGCCGGCCTAGCACCACCAACACCAGTGCACTCAGGTACTCATGTACGCCGGCACACATGGTCAACGCTACCCACCTCGCGCTGGTCCGTCCGCGCCGCCGTCGTCTCCGCGCCTAGCGCCGTGTAGCCGAGAAACGACGGCGAGTTGCGCATGCTGACCTGCTCCTTGTCCTCGTCCGACAGCGCAAAGGCCGCCGGCAGAAGCCCGTGCATTTCGCGGATCAGTGGCTGATCACGTCAGTTTGTTTCCATCACCAACCCCTCGGCCGGCTTCGACCCACCTCGACACCCGTGTTGACGAGGTACAAAAATCCCACACGGAAGAGCGCATCTCGCAGACGGGCCAATGCCTCTGGCCGCGTCTCCGCGTCCCCGAGGCGGCCAAAGTCCACTGTCGGCACCGACGTGAAGTCGCCCATAATAGCTGAAGATGCGCAAATACGCGGTTAGTTTCGTGTCAAGTGAGTTAGTCATATAAACCGCCTACTTGTGCCACGCTCCACTTTATTTAGGTCTTGCAGATGCTCGCCAGCTACAGCCTTGGACGAGGCAGGAGGGCGTCCAGAGCGTGGCTTCCCTTTAGCTGATCGAAGGGCGCCTTTCACTTGGTGTAAAGTATAGCCAGTTTGCTTTACAATAGCACCTTTTGTAAGGCCACCGTCGTAAAACAACACACGGATACGAAACCTTTCAGTATCAGTTATTTGCCGTGTCATCGTAGGCGCGTAGTTGTTTTGTTTACGTTTGCGTTGCCTTTGGACGAAGTACGGAGTAAGATACATTTTGGCTAAGGGTAGTAAAACCGTTCTGTAGAGAGCTGTTATTTGTACTGCTGTATTTACTATCGGTACTTCTTCTCGCTAATAAGGAAAAAGGTACACCTGGCCAAGTCCGCGAGATGCAACGCTATTGGCCAATCCATATTTTACGCTTCAACTTCTCACGTGAGGAAAATGCAGGCAACGAGCAGGGGAGGCAATTACAGCAACAGATATTTACATAGAGGCAGAGGCAGATGTTAAATAGCGGTGTTTTATATTTTATATTATTGCAGCTACTAGAAGGCTGGCGGCGCAGCAACTTACACTATGATTTAGTACGCATAGCGGTACGTAGAAAGGCTGCCCTACCCATTGTACCTTTTCCCATATTAGCGAAAAGCAGTACAAATAGCAATCTCTACTAAAACTAAGCCTTTTTCAGTAAAGACGACCTATCACCCTGGCTGGTACCTGTGAAGGGTGCGCTTTCTTACGCCTGCTACCGTCGTAAAATTGTTCCAGCTATCCATGCCGTGCGACTATCAACCAAATATACAAGGAGATAGCTTGTGTGCTTCGCAACGGCGTTCTACCGATAGGGCCGCCCTTTTGCGTGCGCGCGTGCCTCCTCGGATGCAAGATACGTTGTAGCGTGGTCCAGCTTTCCGACGGCGGCTCATCTGGGTCAGCTTACTGGACCTTCTTCAGGTTGCGTCGTGAAGTTCTGGACTAGGCGAGTTTGAATGAAAGACAAAGCTTGTGCCACGCCCCACTTCAATTGATCTCGCAGATGCTCACCAACCTTACAGCTTTACTCCGTACATCTGTGCAATCAATTAAAGTGGGACGTGGATGAGGCCTCGCAACTTGACACCTCGCGTTTCCTTATATAACTAATCACGCAGTCGATGAACGCCAGACTCGGGATGGATCGAATTCATATCGTTTTCATGTGGTATTCGCACGGTTCTAATACTGTGCTCTCGTTCTGATACTGAGGGGGCTTGTCAAAGCAGGAATGAGTCGGTGTTTCATCGGCAGCTTCCGTGCCGAGAGTTGGCATTGGCCATTATTAATGGACAACGTTGGTTGGCACAAACTCCCTACTACTCCGTACGTCTCGAGCTGCTTATAGTTGCCATCTTGGGCCGCGTCTCTTTACGGAGTAGCTTTTCCAGTCCCTCCTACAGCAATTCCCGCTAATAACAGAAAGCCGCAAAAGCGAAATTGCCCAGAAATCCAGAATCCGATTCACATAAACTTGCTCGCCATCCCCAGCAGCCCGCTGAGCTGGCTCGAGCCGCCGCTCGAGCCGCCGCTGCTGCTGCCACCGTTCTGCATAAACATCTTGAGCGCCGTCTCGGCCGCATGCTGCACGACCGACTGCTTGCTCGCCCCCGAGGCCACGTTGCCCTGCGACGCCTGGCTGTCAAAGAGCTTGCTGGCCTCGCTCATGGCCATGCCGATAAAGGCGCTCTGGCCGCCTCCCGACGAGCCGCCGCTGCTGCTGCCGCTGCTGCCGCCGCCTTGGAACATCTTGAGCGCCTGCATCGCTGCCGCCGCGCCCATGCCGCCCGAGGTGGCTGCCTGGCCGCTGCTCTGGCCGCCGTTCTGGTTGCCGTAGTAGGCCTGGTGGCTCTGCGCGGCCGCTGTTTCAGTGTCAGCCGTCTGTGACCAATGTCCGAGACTGTTGTCTGAGACAGTCGTCTCGTTCATGGGGACCCACCGTTCTGGTCGACGCCCTGGCTGGCCAGGTTCATCTTGTTCTGGCCGACCTGGTTGAGGATGTCGGTGAAGAAGCCGCGGTTGGAACCGTCGCCGCCGCCGTGCTGGGCCGCCACGTCGGCCGCGCCGCTCAGGTCCTCGTCGTTCTCGTGGTTGTACTGCTGGCCGCTCATGTACTGCTGGGCACTCCCGCCGCCCTGGTGGCCTCCGTACCCGCCTTGCTGGCCGCCATATCCACCACCCTGCTGGCTCTGCTGGCCTCCGTATCCGCCCTGCTGGCCGCCATATCCACCACCTTGCTGGCCCTGCTGGCCGTTGTAGCCACCTGCCATTGTGTGAGCCGATAGCCGAAAAAGGCAGAAAGAGAATACGCACCGTTGTTGTTGTCGTCGCCGCGATACATGTTGACAAAATATCGATTGGGAACGGTACAAGTCGAGATCGAGACGGTAAATAATATAGCTTGGCAAGCCAAAAAAAAGAGACCAAGCCTGAAGATGAGGGGCAACGCGTCGGCCTTATATTTGCCCCCCCTTCGTCCTCGTCCCTAGCTCTCGGAACGTGTTTGGCAGGAGCTGACGACGTCCCCACAGGCGGGGACATCCAGCTGTGCCAAACCGCTACTAACCGGGGCTCGCCTAGCGCGCACAGCGCATTCAGCTGGGCTGGGCGTTCACAGCTACGACGTAAGAGTACGACGTACGAGTACGTCGTATGTGCGCCTCAAGCTTGTGTGAACGTTACCTTGTTTCCGGGGTATCTATGCTGTGGCCGTTGCCGCCCCTTCTTTCCCGTATATACTCCGTATACGATAAAATGCCATGCCACCAGCGCTGTTTTTCCTGCCAATACACAACGGCCGAGCTCCTGCCCATTGACCCAAGTTGGCGACTTTTTGGCGCGCCTTTGCCCAATCGCAAAATCCGCCACCGCGCGGTCGAAGCCTTCGAAGCCGCGAAACGAACAGACGGTCCGGGGCCCCGAGATCCTTCACTCTGCCGCCGGTTCCCTCGTCTTTTCCTTCTTCTCCTTCTTGGCCCAGCGCAGGCCGCAGGCGTTGCACAGGGTTTTGGGACCGCTGGGGCCTTTGCGCCATTCGGGCGACTCGAGCGTTCCTGAGGGTCAGTAAGATACGTGCAGATACGAAAACGGGGGGGGGTGCGAGGCGCGGGACGAGAGCGATACCGCAGTCTGTGCACACGTATTCCTCGGCCAGGCGAATCTTCTTTTTCTTCTCGCCGGCCCGCTGGTCGCGGTTGAGCGAGAAGGCGATGCCGACGTCGCCGCGGACGAGTCGGGGGCTGCGGGGGCCGGCCGTCGACAGGCCTCTGCTGCGCTCGCCCTCCTGGTAGTGCAGGCCGGTGAGCATCTCAATGGTGTCGGCGTGTGTGGCGGTGCCCATGCCCATGTCCATGGGGCCGGCCTCGAGGCCCTTGTAGCGTTCCATCTTGTCGCGCAGCGAGTCGGGCTGGCGGCCGGCGACGCCCTCGAGGTTCTCGCGCGTGAGAGCGGCGGCGGCAGCCGCCGCAGCCGCGGCGGCAGCGGTGGCGACGGAAGAGGGGGAGGAGGAGGAGGAAGCGGACGAGGTGGGGTGGGCGGCCGGCGGCGCAGGCGGCGGCATGGAGACAGGACCGCCGGCGAGCCCGCCGACGAGCCCGCCGACGAGCCCGCCGACGGAATCGACAACGTCGGAGCGGGACCCGATGCTCTGGCGCCAGAGGCTGGTGCGGCCGGCGAGGTCGTCGTCGCCGCCGGTCTCGTTGTCGGAGGCGTCCTCGTGGCGGAGGTCGTCGATGCGGCGGCGCAGCCGCTCGTTTTCCATCTTGTGCTCGAGAAAGGCGTCCAGCAGGCGGCCGTTCTTGGTCGGGTAGGGCCGCAGCATGACAAAGACGGCCTGGCAAAAGGCCGACTGGTTGGCCGGGTTGGGGGCAAAGCGCGGCTCGGCAATGTGCGCGTGGCCGACGGCCTCGACCACGGCGTAGCCGCCGTCGCGTCGCCGCAGCCGCGTGTAGAGCCGCAGCAGCGACGCGTTGGCGATGCAGGCGTTGAGCTCGGCCACAAAGACGAAGCGGTCGTCGGCGTGCACCAGCTCCGTCAGCGAGCGTCCGACCGCCTCGGCGTGTGCGTAGCCCAGCAGCTCGGCCAGCTGCGACGATGCGTACCGGATCCGCCCGCTGGGATCGACCACCAGCAGCAGGTCCTGCAGCTCCTCCACGATCTTGACCGGCCAGTTCTTGCGCCGCGTGAACTCGGCCAGCACGCCGCCCGTCGGTGGCGGGCCGACGGGGAGCAGGGCCGGCCCTGTGTCGTCCCGTGTGTCTCTCTTGGCGCCGTCTCGTGTGTCTCTGGCATCTCCTTCATCGCTGTCTCTGGTGTCTCTTTCGTCTCGGTCTCTCTCGTTTCCGTCGTCTCTGCTGTCCAGCCGACGAGGCACCAGGCTGCTGCTGCCACCACCACCGCTGCCACCCTCCCCCAAGCCAAAGTAAGCCGCTTCCTCGCCAAACAGCATCGTTATGTCGTCGTACTGCGTCCGTGGCATACCCACGGCCCGCGGTGTGGTGTCGCCGTCCGCCGTCGGAGCTGCGCCGAAGCCCAAAAGGTCGGCTGCCGTGACCGCCGGCGGCTCTGCCATTGGCGCAGCGTGTCCTTTTATGCTATGGACGTCGCTGCTGCGCGGGAAGAGTACTTATTTTTTGGCGGTTCGGCCACTGTACGCACCGACTTGGCAGCGTTTAAGAGGCACGATCCAGCCAGAAGTCGTCCATTCCAGAGTTAATGACGTCCAGAGACAGTACAAATATCCGTGTGAGCGACATAAACGCACTGTGGGACCCCGCAGCAAGTCCCGTGAGTCCGCGCCACCAGGCAGCTACGCGCTAAAACGCCTGCTGTATTTCGCGTCTCCTCAGCTCTCGTCGATCGCTTTCGACTTCATCCTGTGAGAATCTACGCTGGTCGCAGACCCTTTCGCCATGTGAGTGGAAACTTTGGCTTTGCGGCCGTGCTGTGTCTTGGTGGCCTTCTGCTGACTTGCCAACTTCCAGGTGTATGTATTGCCATATAGCATCCCGAAGCTCGACTGACGATAGTAGCGAAGATTGACAAGCTCGGAATCCGGGGGTGAGTGGGCTGCGGTGTGGTCCATGTTCCATATTCTGTGTGCTCTGTGTGCTGTACGGTGTGTGTTATCCCGTGACTCCGCTGACAACAAGCAGCATTCGCTCCTTCAGCCCGGCGGCCCAGGAGTCGATGCAGTTCAACACGCCGTTGACGCTGATCGTGGGCTACAACGGCTCTGGAAAGACGGTGGGTATCGCGGCTCTGAGGTGGCGTGACGGCGCTGACGCGGACGCTGCAGACCATTATCGAGACGCTCAAGTATGCGACGACGGGCGAGCAGCCGCCCAACAGCAAGGGTGGCGCCTTTATCCACGACCCAAAGGTCTGTACTCTCCTTGTCTTTTTTGCCGCTGTACCCTTGCTGACATGCCCAGCTGTGCGGCGAAAAAGAGGTCCTGGCCCAGGTGAAGCTGTCATTCCGGTCGACGGTGGGCCAGAAGCTGGTGGTGACGCGCAGCTTGCAGCTCACGATGAAAAAGACGCAGCGGGCGATGAAGACGCTGGACGGGTCTCTGGTGATCTACAACGACAACGGCGAGCGCACGGGCCTGTCGACCAAGGTGGGCGAGCTGGACGAGCTGGTGCCCAACTACCTGGGCGTGTCGCCAGCGATCCTGGACGCGGTGATCTTCTGCCACCAGGACGAGTCGCTGTGGCCGATGAGCGAGCCGGCAGCGCTGAAGAAGAAGTTTGACGAGATCTTTGAGGCGATGAAGTACACCAAGGCTATTGACAACCTCAAGGTGGTGCGCAAGAAGCAGGGCGAAGAGCTGCAGCGGCTCAAGATGCTGGAGGCGAGCAGCAAGGAAGCCAAGGAGAAGGGGCAGCGGGCGGAGAAGCAGCTGGCGGCGCTGCAGACGCAGATTGAGGACCTTCGCGAGCAGGGCGAGGACCTGACACGGCAGATGGACGAGGTGCAGGGACAGGCCAAGGCGCGGCGCGAGGAGGCCAACTCGTTCTTTGGCATCGTGCAGGAGCTCAAGAGCAAGCAGGACCAGTACGCGGTGCGCAAGGAGACGGTGGAGGAGCTCAAGTCGAGCATTGCCAATATGCGGACGGAATCGGACGCGTGGCTGGAAGAGCACCTGCAGCAGTACGAGGGCCGGCTGGGACAGCTGCAGGAGGAGAAGGCGAGCAAGGAAGCGGAGCAGCGGGAGCTGCAGGCGGCGCTGGGGCGAGCACGGGCAGCGCTGGGGGCGAAGCAGGCCGAGCAGGGACGGCTGCAGTCGGACCGGGAGAAGCACGAGCGGCTGGTGCAGACACGGGCGCAGATGGTGCGAGAGGCGGCACAACAGCACGCGATACGGGGCTTCGAGGGAGAGGCGGGTGAGGCGCTGGACGAGGCGCAGGTGCAGGCGTTTGGGGAGCGGCTGCACAAGCTGTGGCAGGACAAGCGGCGCGAGGTGGAGCGGCTGCAGCGGGAGCACGGACGGGCGGTGGAGCAGGCGACGGCGGTGGTGACGGGGCTGGAGACGAGCAAGGCGGCGCGGATGCAGGAGCGGGCAGCGGCAAAGCAGCGGCTGGTGGCGATCGACGGACGGCTGGCGGCGCTGCAGCGGGACCGACAGAATCTGGACGCGGACGAGGGGGCGCTGGCGGTGCTGGAGGCGACGTTTGCAGAGGTGGAAGCGCGGCTGGAGCGGGCGACGGCGACGATGCAGGCGGCGGGAGGCGACGGCCAGCTGGAGCAGGAGAAGGAGCAGCTGCGACAGCTGGAGCGGGAGAGTGAGACGCTGACACAGGCGCTGGTGGAGTGCACGCGGCGGGCGTCGGAACGGGCACAGCTGGAGGTGCGGCGCAAGGAGGCAGGCGAGCGGCAGCGGCGACTGGAGACGCTGACGAGCACGTGGCGGGCGCGGCTGGCGAGCCTGCTGGGGGCGGCGTGGGCAGCGGAGACGGCAGAGACGGCAGAGACAGCGTACCAGCAGGTGGTGGAGCAGGCAACACGGCAGACGGCGGCGGCGCGGACGGCGGTGGAGCGGCGGCAGCAGGAGCTCAAGCAAGTGGAGTACCGACTGTCGACGATGCGGGAGCGGCAGAAGAAGGCGGCAGCGGAGGCGGCGCGGAGCGAGAAGGCGGTGGTGGCAGCGCTGCAGACGGTGCGCAACGCGAGCAACGAGGGCGGCGAGGGCGGCGAGGGCAGCGAGGGCGGTGGGGAGGTGGCGGTGGAGGACTACCAGGAGGAGGTGGACAACACGGAGGCGGAGCTGCTGACGGCGGAAAAGGACATTACGCTGTTTGACCACCTCAAGGAGTACTACTCCAAGTCGCAAAAGGTGGTGAACCGGTTCAACAAGTGCTCGCTGTGCGAGCGATCGTTTGCGGAGCAGCCACGGGAGCGGTCGCGGCTGCTGGAGAAGATTGCCAAGAACCTGGACGACGGGCAGAAGCGGGAGCTGGAAGAGGAGCGCGACGTGCTGGAGCGCGGACTGGGACAGCTGCGGGCGGCGCGAGGCGCACACGACACATACCGGCGGCTCCAGGCCGAACAGCCGGGACTGGCGAGCGAGGTGGCGGAGGCGACGGCGGCGCGGGCGACGCTGGTGCGGCAGCTGGAGGACGAGGACGGGGTGCTGCGCGAGGCGGAGGCGCGACGGGCAGACGTGGAGGGGATGGGCAAGGCGGTGGCGAGCATCGGGCAGGCGGTGCGCGAGGCGGCCGAGGCGGAGCGACAGCTGGCCAAGGCGGAAGCGGCCGCGGGAGGGGCGGACGGCGCGGGAGCGACGGCGACAGAAAGCGCAGAGACGATCCAGGAGCGGCAGACACAATGCGGCGAGCAGCTGCGGGCGGCACAGGGACGGGTGGCCAAGGTGACGCTGGAGCGGCAGCGACAGCGCGAGGTGGTGAGCGAGCTGGAGCTGGAGCGGAGCGAGCTACGGAACCAAATGGCCGAGGCGGGCCGACAGGCGGAGCGGGTGGCCGAGCTGGGCCGACAGGTGCAGGCGCTGCGGGAGGAGGCAGGACAGCAGCGGACAGCCATGGGGACAGCAGACGCGGCGCTGGAGACGGTGGCCGAGGAGATGGCACGAGCACGGGCAGCGCGGCAGGAGACGGTGGCACAGGGCCAGGCGCGGGAGCGAGAGGGGGTCGCGGGACGCGATGCGGTGGGCGAGACGGTGGGACGGCTGCAGATGGTGGAGAAGGAGGCCCAGTCGTACGCGGCAGGGGCAGGCGAGGGACGGCTGGCGGCGACGACGGCGGCGGTGGCGGCGCTGGAGAGGACGATTGGGGAGACGGAGGCGGCGGCGGCAGCGGCTCGGACGCGGGTGGGCGAGGTGGCGGGCGAGATGGACAACCGGGACCGGGAGAAGAAGAACATTGCGGACAACCTGAGCTACCGGCGCAACACGCGGGTGCTGAGCGAGCTGGGGGGAGCGATCTCGGAGCTGGAGGGGCGGCGGGCGGCGGACGACTACGACCGGCTGGTGGGGGAGGCGCGGCGGCTGGAGGTGCAGCACAGCCGGCTGCTGGCGGAGCGGAGCGCGCTGTGGGGGGCGATGAAGAGCAAGGACGAGGAGCTGCTGCGGCAGCTGGACGAGTACGAGCAGGAGTACCGGGACGCGGGGGCGCGGTTCCGGGAGGCGCACATCCGGGTGGCGACGACGCGGGCGGCGATTGAGGATCTGGGGCGGTACGCGGCGGCGCTGGACACGGCGGTGATGGAGTACCACGCGCGCAAGATGGAGGAGGTGAACCGGATCGCGGGGGAGCTGTGGCGGGCGACGTACCAGGGGACGGACGTGGACTCGATCCGGATCCGGTCGGACACGGAGGCGGCGTCGGGGCGGCGCAGCTACAACTACCGGGTGTGCATGGTCAAGCAGGACACGGACATGGACATGCGGGGCCGGTGCTCGGCGGGCCAAAAGGTGCTGGCGAGCATTGTGATCCGGCTGGCGCTGGCCGAGTCGTTTGGGCTGCGGTGCGGGCTGATTGCGCTGGACGAGCCGACGACGAACCTGGACGCGGACAACATCCGGTCGCTGGCGCGGGCGCTGCACGCGATCATCCGGGCGCGGCAGGCGCAGGCCAACTTTCAGCTGATTGTGATTACGCACGACGAGCCGTTTTTGCGGCACATGCAGTGTGCTGATTTTTGCGACACGTTTTACAGGGTGTCGCGGGATGACAAGCAGCACAGTGTGATTCAGCGGGAGAGCATCACGCGGTTGATTGAGGGGTAGGGGGGGTGGGGGGGGGGG
>RQWE01000235.1:0-35255 GCA_004028395.1 Leptographium galeiforme
CCCCCCTATCCACCAACCCTCCCCTGCCCAACCCACCTTTTTCAACGTCGCCGCCGCCGCCTCCCATTGTCCCTCCGCCTGCTGCTGCACCCCCGTCGCCCACAGCGCCTGCTGCTTCGCCGCCTGCGCGCCCGAAAAGATCACCTCCGTCTCCTCGTCGCCCGTCTGTCCCGTCTCCTCGTCCGCACGCTTCTTCTTCGCCAGACCCCCCCCGCCCGGCGCAGCCGCCTCACTCCTCGCCACCTTGCGCTTGTTCACGTCCCGTCTGGGCAGTCGTGTCTCCATGGTCTTGATTCTGCTTTTGCCCATCAAAACATGTCTTGCGCGTGAACCGGCTCCACCCCACTATCATAGCTCACGGCCGGTCCACACTAGACCCGTGGGGGGACTAACTTCTTGCGGGGTCGTCTTGATGCCTGACATGTCGGGAATCCAAAAAAGGCGACAAGGAGTCACGTGCCAACACTCGCTCTGCTATTTTAGGCATCGCCTACGAGTAGGCAGACTGCCAATTCGCCCGAGGGTGTGCAAAGAACCCACCATCTCACCCTGCAAGAGATCCGCCCCCCTTGCTTTTTGTCTCACGCGGAATGCTCCGCCGCCGTCCAGGGGGGGGGTTCTTTCTCCTGACGCCCTGCCAAATTGGGATCAGTCTGCCCAAGACACCTCTGGATCTGTTATTTTTGGCTCCAGACCCACCAAATAGAACTGCGATCTGCGACAACCATCAACTTCAAACTAACTGCCAGTCAGTCAGCCATCGCTTCGATCGGACGACATGGGAATGCCGAACACGAGCGCGCTTAGCGCTTCGCTCGTCTATTCTGTCTTCTTGACTCGGCCTGTGTTGCCCTGCGTCTGCCCTGCGTCTGTGTCCTTCTCAGCCTCTCGTTGCTTTGCACCACATTTCTTCTTCACCTTCCCGGCCACCCGCAAATGCAGCTCCGCGCCAATCCCCAGTGTAATATCGCAACTGCAGGGGCTGTGCAACGGCTTGCGCTCGTACAAATATTCTTTTTTTATTTCTATCGCATTGCGTTATCTGGTATCTGTTCGCGCTCCAATACAGGCCTGGCCAGCATGCCTCTGCCAGAGTCAACAAAACAGCTGCGCAGACACGATTATGACAAATTACCAGAATTTGTAGCTGTCTCTATCTATAAAAAAAAAAAGGGAAACTCCAGAAATATCCTTTGGTGTACCGTAGAACAGCCCGACCTGCAAGCCCTTCCACGCTCCCCGGCTGGCATTCTCAGAGTTCCCATCATTGGCACAAACAGTAGTCGGCGGACCCGGCAAACAGAAAAACAAGCATTAGCATCCACGCTTTGGCGGCTTCCAGAGCAGCTCATCTCTTTCCGGAAGAGAAGACCGGCATAAAACCAGTAAAAAAAAAAAAGGCGAAACACCCCAAGCCCACATGATCCCTTTTCCCATTATGCCTTTTCCCAGTCCATCTCCTCTTTCCAGACAAACGCCATGCAAGCCGTCTCTTAAAATGCAAAACAAAATGCAAATGTGCAGCCGCAGTCGATGCCGAGATGCAACCTAAAGACGAAGAGCAAAACAGCACAACAGAACAAGAGTAAAACAGTAACGGGAAAACGGGAAAACAGTACTGGAACTTGAAAACCAACCCATTTCCGTGTGATGCGGCCAACCGAATAAAAGCAAAGAGTGGACAAAAGCGTCGTCCGTAGAATAAGTGCCCCAAGGGCATGTCGAAGCGAACCGTGGAGACTGACCCGTCCCTAACAACCGTCCCCGTGAAAATAGTTTCGTCGTGTCTCTGGCAAAAGGTTGCCTGTCGTGTTCGTAGAAGAAGGAGGTCAGGGGCATCATGAGCAAGACAAAAGGCAAGATCATGACCACTTTCGTCAATGGTTCAGGGTGGTGCAGAGACGGACACGAGACGATCGTGCCCGACAAAGAGGAGGGCGAGCTGCGACGGCTGATGGTCACCCGACGCTGGCCGCTCCCGAAAAGACTGCAGATAGTGCACCCATGCCCCAAAGGCAAACGTCTCCAGCGGCCCCCGCCGCCACGACTGGCACCCATTCACCAGAGACACAACCCTTCACCGGTACTTGGAGCTCGATTGCGACTGTCCGCTGTAATAGCCCGAGTCCGAGTACGAGTAGGTCTCGCCCCTGTACGCGCCCTGGGGCGGCGCCGAGTGCTGTGAGCAGGTGTAGCCCACCGGGATGATCCGCTCTTGAACCGCATGGCCAGGATGGCTGTACGAAGCACAGCGGTCAACGGCGTGTTGGTGGTAGACACATCCGCAGACGGAGAAACGTTCGACGAGACGGTAGCACATCTTGACGGCTTGGTGGGAGATTGCTGTTCTTTTGGTGTTGTGGTCTCTTGGTGGGTGCTTGTAATGGCTTGTGGTGCGTTTGGTGAACCGAGTTGGACCGAATCGAGCTGGGTGCTGGGCTGGGCTGGGCTTGATATAGAAATTGGACAACCAGGGGAACACGAAGAGATATAAATACAACCCAGCTGCAAAACACAGACGATACCGGACCTTGATGACAGTAAGATACCCGCGCCGTCTGACAACCACCACAGTGTATTACAGAATGGAGAACTGGTGGATCGCAAACACTGGAAAAACACTCAGGTCGAGGCGCAGGCGGCTCGAACCAGGCTCGAGAGACAAGAAATCGGTAAGTAGGGGGGGTCGTGAAACGAAGGAGAGGGAACCAAGGCAGAAGACGCAAGGACAAGCCCGTTTGCAAATCACAAAGGAACAAAATGAAACAGATGCGAGTGGAGGTGAGATGTGTGGTCGATATGGACTCTGAGGCAGAAGCTGGGGGAGGAAGGCATCGCAGCCTTATACTTTTAGCAGCCTGGAAAATAGGCACATCATGAGCCATGGTCCTGAAGGACTAAGACAGCTCCCGTTGGCCGCAGATTCCCAATAAAGCTCATAGGCGACCACTGTGCAGTTGACCTGCCCATATGAAGCTAATGCAGCAGGGCGGATGCCGATGTGTGAAGGCGCAGGCACGAACGATGAGTCTTCGGAAGGGAGGGGGGGTGTGGCTTTGGGTGGTTTTGGGGGTTTTCGCTGGGGGGGGGGACGGGGGGTGTACCGGCTCTGCTTGGGTCCCAAGGCGCAGCCACAGAGCCCTGGACACCATACTCCGTAGGGAAGAGGGGGGCGTGTCTTTTGCGGTTAGTGGGCGCGCTGGGGGTGTGGAGATTCGCTGCTGTGGCTTTAGCGCGCTTAGTGGGGCCATTCTGCCTGTAAGAACAGAAGTCGCAGTAACGAGTAAGACAGGCGCGCGCGCGCCGGCAGGACCAAAATAGAGAAAGAGAGAGAGACGGGGGGCTAAGATGGCAAGACGGAAGGATGAAGCGACCGATAGGGCGGCCAGCTCGTGCAACGCATTGGGAACTCAGGAATTGGGGGCGGCCAGCTCTTGACATTGGGTACCTGCGCGAACAGAGTTGCGAGACAAGAGCACGACAGCACCGAATTAGCACGACTGAGGCGCAACTGAGCAACGACCGAGCAAACGATTGTCCGGGAGTGGAACGTGCCGTGGCTGAAGGACCATTGAGGAAGCGGGTCGATGGCTCCTCCGCCAAGGTCGCGATGTTCAACGTGCACCCCCTCGCCCCTGGCCTCCCCCCCCCTCCCTCCTCTCACTTCCCCACCCCCTCGCCAATGACACAAGAGACGGGCAACAACGGCTTGTCGCAACGGCCGTTTGGCATGGTCGTATGCACGGTACGGAAAGAATGTGGTAAGCTCTATCGTAGTTCAGGTACTTGTCCGGATCAGGCCATCCTGCCGTAAGACAGGGACTATTTTTGCACATCGGCATTGCCTTGTTGGAAAGCACTTTTGTCATTTTTGGCAGGTCAGGGCGTTTTTTTCGTTGGACTCGGCACTTTTGGCAGTTGCCATCCGAATGCCTTTGCGATCGGCGGCCTCTGTTGTCATCTATCGCACTTGCTTCCTGCCGTCGAGCGCGGCCGCGGTCGCTCATGATCCTCCCGGCTGGGCAGGATCGGGTCCCCTTCCTGCCGGCCGGAGGACAGATCGCAAAGCCGAGGAGGATGACACTGTCGACTACTCTCCCCCTCTTCCCAACAAACGACGCCCCAAATGAGGCCAACAATGCCGATTTCCCCGATCCCAGATCTGCCCAGACTGGCGCGTCGCTATTGGTTGCTGTTGCCGCTGGCCAAAAGCCACAAAACACCTGGCCCCCACGCGCTTCGAGTATTTCGCCATACGCTGTATGGAATCCTGCCCGGATTCTGCCCGACATCTCTCTGTAGGGCTGAGCCATCCCCGCCACTCGGCCAAGGAGTCAGCTTTTTTTTAAAAAAGCAAGAAAAAAGAGAAAAAAGAGAAAAAAGAAAAGAAAGTGAGGCCTCTGCTGACTGCGCAGGGAGATGCGGCAGGCGAGTGCTGTTTTCTCCCAATGAAAATTCGCCGTGAACGGAAGGAGGGAGTGACCGAAAGGGCCTGGCCGGTCGTGACTGCCATGCCGGTCGTGACTGCCATGCCGAATCTGGCTTATGCTGCCTGTTCCTTCCTCTCTCCCTCTTTGCCGAGGGCCCCCGACCCCCCATCTCCCCATCGCGGCGAGTCCCCCCAATTGGGAGTCAATTTTCAATGTTCTGTTCGAACCCACCAAAGTCTCGATTTCTCAACGCATCGTGACGGGTGCCTAACGGCCTGGCGTTGCGAAGCATCCGATCGTCCATTTTGTCCGCACTTAGCGTCTGCACTAATGACGGGCGGCATTTCATAGTACGAATCAGAAACCACGATGCTGGTAAGTCCAGCCCGTTTCCAATTCAGGACGATTTTCGGCCGCTCCGCCCCAGGCATCCATTCATTCGCTTCCCCAGGCACCCAGCATTATCGACATCGTCGCTTGCCTTGCTCGGTGCGCGCATACCGCCATGGCGCCCGAGGGCGCGCATTACCATGGCAAAAGGCTAGTCTCCTCAACTAAAGGACTGGGTAATGCCGGTCCAAGTCGGCCGAGGAGCTGAACGCCAACTCCATGAAATCAATCGGGCTCCTGATCCTCTGATCCCGGAGAACGAAACGACAAAAAAAGCGCCCGAGAAATGGACCCGGCACATCCGGACAAGCCCTTGACGACACTTTTGCGTACACGTGCCCTTTGGCACACCGAAAGACGCTCCTGGACCACATCACTGCTGCCTGGTCATCTCTTCGGTCAACGGACAACGTCCCGGCCAGCCTCGTACTCCCATACTTTGTAGCCATTGACGCGCGGGGCGTCAAAGGGGGCCATCTGCGACAAACGCCGGCTTGGCAGCGCCAGAGCGTCAAAACATCAGACTACCCTACACCGCCGTACACCACCTTGCCCACCACTCATCTGTACCTGACATATCTGTGGCCTCGCGATGGTGGCCTAGTCGACTGCGGGTCGCATGTCTCACCCCAAGGCGGCCACCATTCCCCGCTGGTAGGACTGTCCAATGGCCCGCCAATCCAACACCTCAGCCTTAAACCGGTTTCGAGATGGTGTGTAGCCGGACGGACTATCCTTGCCCTTTCCCCCTCGGGTGCAGTGCAGTGTAGAGCGACACGGTCGCCCACCAATCGCAGCCGTACGCGCCCGCCCATATTTTATACTTGTTCACTCGTATATCTGCACGCCCACAACTGCGCCTCATCTGCCGCTACTGGATAAAGTGGGGCAAGAGGACGATACTTGTCGTTGCTTCGTCCTGTGCACGTCTGGCCAGGTAGCTTACCCGGGCCGGATCAGGTACCAGCCGAGTGGAAGCGCGCTCCGTAGCGACCTTTTGAGAAAAAGGACAGACGACTTTCTCACCACCCCCCCCCCTCCAGAGCCACGGCGTCGCCGGGAGAGCCGTTGTAGTAAAAAGAGTGACCAATCGGGGAGATCTGGCTGTGGAGGCTTATGACCTAGGCTGGTCAGGACTAAGATAGAAAGGTGTGCTGTTGGTTTGCCACCAGGGCATGTGTCGACCGCAAATGTTCTACAACGGCTTCTAGTCCCAGGCAGCCATCTGCAGGACTGACGGGGCCAGGCTGTCGCGGAGTCCTTTGTCACATGCAGTTGGACTCTTAGGACTCTGACACAGGCCGACGTGAGAAGGAAGCTCCGAATGGCCATCCCGAAAAGCAAGATATGAGTCCTCCGTGCTCTCCGGAATCCTACTGTCCCAAGAACTCGAATCACACGGGACGAAACCCACCAACCGGCGTCTCTCTGTACGGAGGAATAATACGAGACGAAAAAATACGCCTTGCTTACAGGTGGGGATCACGTGGAGAACGGCGGTATCTGCCGTTGACCTGTTTTTGGCCCAGGCAGGCAGGCCGTCGCGACCTGTTTGCGGCGAGCTTCTGGAACTACCACCAAACGGGATGGCGCTAGCGGGCCTGCGGTTCCCTGCGGCCCCCCTGTGGTTCCCTGCGGCCCCCTGTGGCCGCCTGGGGCCCCCCTGTGGCCGCCTGTGGATTTCAGGTCTCTTATCGTACAGACGATAAGGCGCACAGACCGGGGCATCGACAATTGCAGCTACTTTTGTGTTGGTGAGCTGCAAGTATCACTCACTTGCTCGGTTGGGCTTAGCACTCCCATCCGGCACCTGCAAGGAGCACTGCTGAGGATGGCTGGGTCTCGTTCCCTCACCGTCACACACCTTGCCCTTTGCGTGTGAAACAGCCCACGTCTTGGCCTCAGCAAGGCGGCCTCCTATGTGTCGCCTGGCCTCCGGACCTCTCCACGTCTTCTCCACGCTCGGCCGTTTTAACCGTGTCCCTCATCTGTGTTTCCGCAGTATTACCAGCCACACGACGCCAGCCACACTGTCAGCCACAGGATCCTCACCCACAGGATGCTCACGTCTCTCGCTTCTGCACGTTCCATGCTCTACCCCTGCACGTGCCCGTGCTCGTGTTCATGCTCTACTCGTGCTCTTCTTCTCTCGTAAATCGGTTTATTTTGACTCCGTTCAGATATCGTTCCCATGCGGCCGGCATTGCCAGGGCCAAAAAAAAAGAGTCTAGAGAAAGGGGAGGCCGGCAGCGCACCTGAAAAAAAGAAGAAATGTAGACAGAGAAAGAATGATCAGTCATTAGAAACGTGCTTCTGTGTCCCCTTGCTCCTCCGTCCTTTTTTTGGTCCCGCTTTCCTCCTCTGGGCGCTGCCCGGGGCGCCTCCCGGGGCGCCGTCCCGATCTATTCGCATCAAAAAAGGCTTGAAGAGTTCTTGTAAAATAAAACGTGCGACAGAACATCGCATCATGCTCGCCGTGTCATGGCCGCCGCAGCCCCGGCTGCCGCCAGGTCCGACTTGGTGCTGCCGCTGGGCACCCGTCCGGCTGCTCGGGGCAGTCCGCTGCTAGCCATACTGCCCATGCTGGCCATGCTGGTCATGCTGGCCAGGCTTGTCATGCTGGCCATGCTGGTGCTCGTCGCAAGGCTGCCCGCGCCGCCGGCGCTGGTCCGCCCGTTGGCACCACCCACGCCCACGGCCACGCCGCCGCTCGTCCTCTTCGTCATCGATCCAAACCCGGACGCCGGCACCGCCGACGCCCGCCGCGAAGACGACACTGTTGGACCCATACTGCTGGACTTGTGCGGGCTCCCGCCTGGCCCGCCGACTACACGCAGCGTCGGCGCGCCCAGCTTGGTGCTGCTGCTGTTTCCTAGCACAGCGGGAGGATCCGGCAACGGCCGTGGCCCGGCGGCGACAATGGTGTTGTGGCGGCGGATGGGCGAGCTTTCGCGGCCGTTGCCGCTCGATGCAAAGGCGCCGCTGCTGGCTCTCGCCGCCAGCACGGGCGCGGCGACCGTCTTGTGGCCTGTGATAAACTCGTGGCGCACGGCCTCCTCTGGCTTGAGGCGACGCTCCGGGTCCCAGCGCAGACAGCGAGCGAGGAAGTCCAGAAACGGCTCGTCATCGCACTTGATGGCCTGTTGCAGCGTCTTGGACGACGGCCGACGGCGGCGGCCCTTGGACGACACCGTCAGGCGCGGCTTGCCCATGCTGTCGAAGAAGAGCTTCTTGCGCGTGCTCTTCTCAATCAGGTGCTTCTCCGGCGGCCCGAACACCTCCATGATGCATGCCAGCTGCTCCTGCTCGTTCTCACCCGGGAAAATCGGCACGCCCGTGTACAGCTCCGCCAGGATGCAGCCCAGGCTCCACATATCGATCGGCATGCCGTATGTCATGCCGAGAATGACCTCGGGCGAGCGGTAGAAGCGCGACTGGATGTACGTGTAGACCTTTTCGTTCTCGAAGCAGCTGGAGCCAAAGTCGATCATCTTGATCTCCGTGTGCAGCGGGTGCCGCAGCAGAATGTTCTCGGGCTTGAGGTCGCAGTGGATGACACGGTGCTGTTTCAGAAGCAGCAGCGAGCTAAGCAGCTGCTTGGTAAAGCGCCGTATCATCTTGAGCGAGAAGCCACGGAAGCTGTTGGCCTTGGTGAACTCGTACAAGTTCATATCCAGCAGTTCAGTCGAGATGCAGAGGTGACTGCGGAAGTAGAAGCTGTGCGTGAAGTTGACCATGCTGTGTTTGTTATGGGGGTCCTGAAGGTCAGCACACGTCATCGCCCTTCACCATGAACACACACTTACCCATTCCCGCAGCTTCTGCAAAATGTTGACCTCCACGAGCGCCTGCTGGTGGAAACGCTTCTTGTTGCGGATGATCTTGATCGCCACCAGCACGCCTGTTTTATGGTCGATGCAGCGCACCACCTGACCAAAGCTGCCCTTGCCCAGCAGGTCGATAATCTCGTAGCGGTACGCTAGGTGGTCGCCGGGCACGATGGCGTAGTCACCGCGCTCGTCGTCGTAGCCAAAGTTGGGTGTGTCCGAATGCATGTCGCCCACCACCTTGGCCGCGTTCTGCGTCCCGCAGAAGTACACGTCTTTGTAGTCGACAATCTCGCCGCGCTCGTAAATGTTGAGCGTAGCGATCCGGATCGCCTCGTTCGGACTCACCCGCTCTTTGGGCGTCGCCCGCTTGCGAAGCGCGTCCAACGTCCGTGCCGCGAGCTCCGTCTCCTTGCGCCGAGAACCAAGCTTGCGGATCTCTTCTTCTGCGACTAAATCGTCCTTGTCTAGTTCTGACGTCGTCCACGCCTCTGCGTGGCGCTGCCGGTGGTTTTGCTGTTGTTGCTGCTGCTGCTGCTGCTGTCTCTGTCGGAGGCTGCTCGTCGACGGCTTCGGCTTAAGAATCTTTTGCATCACCGAGTTGTTCTGCGTCGTCGCGGCTGTGCGGCTACCTGCGTGCGTGCTGCTGGCCGCGTCGGTCGCCGCCCCCGCCGCCGCCTCCTTTCTATGTGCATGACGATCGCCAGCGCTCCAGTTGTCAGCTGTGGGCGTCTTGTCCTGGGCCATGATTGCGCTCATGCTCGACGCCGACGTCTTCCGTCGTGACGGGTCCCGGTACAGGTCTGCCGCCTTGGATGACGTTGCCGATGCCGTCGGGCTAGTCTTTAGCTGGTTCATCGTTGCTGAAATGGGGATGCGTGGCGGTGGCGGCATGCCATCATGCTTGACGCTGGACGAGGACTGCCGCGTGTGGTGGAAGGGGAGATGGTGATGCTGGTGCGGCTGCTGTGCTTGAGGCTGCTTGGATGGGTCGCCAGGTGCTGGTCCTGAACTGCCATCGGCCTGGGTCTTGTTGCGCTTCCACGACAGGCTGAGCTTCCGGCGCAGGGACGAGCTGATGGAGGACGGTGTCGGCGGCTCGTCGGGGCTAGAGACTGGCGGTGGCGACTTGGGAGGCGGGGGCCGAACGGTCGAGGTCCGTGGCACCGGCGGCTCGTCAGTGGAGCTGAGAATGGCCGACGCGGACTCCAACGCTGCAAACGCTCGTGATGGCGTCGGCGCGGGTGCCCGTGGTCCTGATGGCTTGTACATCAGAGGCGCGCTCGTGGGAATCGGCGGCACTGGAGCAGTAAAGGACCCCGAGGTAAAGTCGTCGCCATCGTTGTCGGCAGTACGGCGGAGGAAGAGAGATGTGTCCATGGTGCTGCTGCCCTGGGGCACGGACGAGGACAGGAATGGCGACATGGAGGGCTTGCGGAACGACGACTTGGTAGAGATGGTCGAGATCGCAGCAACAGACTCGGACGAGCTGCCGGTGTCGTCGGGGCCCGGCGTGATGTGGCGCGCATGGTGGTGGACGGACGAGCTGCTGCGCATTGCGGAGGAGAAGTCGGCCAGGTCGTCGTCGATGCGGTGGCGGGAGAAAAAGGAGCCCTTGGAGGCGGTCATGGGCGTTGTCGGCGTCTTGGCAATGATGCGCGACGGCGGCGGGCTGAGGTTGCGGTCGACGCGGTCCTGCAGCGCGGCAATCTTGGCGGCCGTGGGCGTGCTCAGGGGCATGAGGTTGATGGGCGGCAACCGCAGTGGCTGCAGGTTCTTCTTGGAGGCGCTGCTGCCGTTGGGCGTCCTGTCCTTGGCCGGACGCGCGTTGTCCCTGGCTGCCTCCTTGGCCGGCTCCTTTGTCCGCGTGCTGGTCTGGCGCTTGATCTTGGCGGCCGGCTCGAGCATCGGCGGCGGGCCCCCCGAGAAACTAGCGGTCGAGGAGCTGGTGATGCTGCTGCTGTCGAGGCCCAGATTGGACTTGTGCCTCTCGAGGAAGGACAGCTCGGCGGGCGAGCCCTTGGGCGAGTCGTACGCCTTGGGGATGGCCGGCACAGGCGGCACATCCTCCTCGTCGTCCAGATTCGACATGGATGTGCGGGTGGTCAGCGTCTTGGGGGCCGGTAGCCGCGAGCCGTTGGTGGCTATGGGCATGCTGCCCTGTGACAACCGAGGCTGGACAGAGCCAATCGAGGTGCGGACCGTGTTGAAGCTAGCGGCCGAGCCGATAGACGGGCCTGAGCTGTGGGACTTGCGGCTGGGGTCGGGGGTCGTCCGCTGGGACGAGGGGGTCGATGACTTGCGTGGCAGCATAGACGGCGACCGGGACGAGGCGCGGACGTCGGGAGCAGGCGGCAGCACCATGCCCATGACCTGGGTGAGATCGCGTGCGGTTGTGGTGCTGGGGCTGCTGATGGTGCTGCCGGTTCCAATGGTACTGCCGGTTCCAATGGTACTGCCGTTGGTTGGCGGCATGACGGACATGCGTTTCATACGCCGCGTGTCGGTCGGGCTGATCGTCCTGGCACCGAGGCCGGTGGCGTGGGAGGAGTGCAGCGCGGGCGGTGCAATGGACATTCGTTTCGCCGACGACTGGGCTGACGAGTTCTTTGACGCGCTTCCGAGCCCAATGCTGAGCATGCTGTTGCTGGACGGCGTGCCCCCTATGCTGACCCTCGGTGTCCGGGTTGAAGACCCAGAGGCCCGGAACGGGTCTTGGCCCAGGGTGGCGGCGGCCGGCCCTTTCGGGGTGCCGTTCTGCACGGGCTTAGCTTTCGGGGCCCGCGCGCCGTTGAGGCCTCTCGGGACATCGCCAATGCTCAGGCGGCTGCCGCCGTCCAGGGACGATCGCGCGGAGCTGGAGACAGGCCCATCTGATGCAGAGGCGGCACTTGGCCGTCGACGCGACGTGGACCGTCCAACAACCGAGCCGTACTCGGGATCGAAAAGGCCAGGGCCGACAGACTTTCTTGGTGGCTTGCTGATGTTGCTAATGTTACTGATGTTGCTGTTGGAGACGGGAGGGTAGTGGCTCTGGCGACGTTGCCGCGACGCGGCCGGTGCTGCAGAGTCGGGAACGGACGAGACCGAGGCCGGGATGTTGCTCTGCCGGTTCGTGAGGCTAGGGCGGCGCAAGATGCCCGTTCTCGAGCTCCGCGAGGCGGTGGAGGCAGCATTGCTGGCAGCGGTAGCCGCAGCGGACGGCGGAATGGAGATCCGAGAGCCAGTTGTCGCGGAAGAGGAAGAGATACCAGTGTGGTTGTGGGTGTGAGCTGGGGCGGTCACCTGGGCGGTGCCCCTGGCCCCAAGGATGCTGCCCTGGCCGGAGGGGGAGGGAAATTGGGCCAGCTTGAACTCGGTCGAGGCCGACTCAAGACTGCTCTGGAGGTCGTCGAAGTTGACGGATGGGAGAAAGTCAAAGCCACCGCTGCGGTCGGTCGGGTCGTCAGCGACGGGTGCGTGGTTAGCAACAACAGCAGCAGCCGCCATGTCGTCGGGGCCATTGCTGCGACCAAAGGAGAAGAGCGAATGGCTGTTGGTCGTGGTACTCAACATTGGGGCGGTGTTGTTGGAGACGCGGTCCCGGGTGGGCGAGTAGGTAGCCGGTCGGGAGCCAGCCTGGGGCTTGCGGCCCTCGGTCATAGAGGACGGTGGTAGGCCGGCCAGGAGAGGCTGACAGGGAGGAAAGGAATCGCGTCACCAGTCAAGGGGGGGGGACCGTGTCGAAGGCGACGCCGAGACTGCAAGATGTCTGAGTTAGCATCGGTGGCTGATGGCAAGATGAGACACACGCCAAAAAGGTAGATAGGGGGGCTTGAGATCAGGTGCTTTCGCGTCGTGGACAGGCTGGAATGCCATCAGGGAAAACTCACGATCCACGCGGGAACCGAGGCGACCGCCGCGACGACAGGGGACAGCTCAGTCCGGTCAAGGAGCTGAGAGCATCCAGGGAGCTACCACATTCCGCAAAAATTGTATGACGGTCAGGACGAAAGAGAGAGTCGAGGGGTGCCGCGGGGGGGGGGGGGGGGGGGGGGGGGGGGGGGGAGGTGGCTGCAAAACGAGGCGACGGATTTCAATCGACAAGGTGACGCTGGAATGCGGCAGGTTGGCCGGGCGAAAAAGAACAGAAGCAGGCCAAATGCAGACGCCAAACGGGCAAAAGCACGCAGGCTGTTCGATGCAGCCCGATGCTGTCGTGTGCGTGGTACGGGGAGGGTAGAAGGATGGAACAAAGAATAGAGGACAGAGGACAAAGGATAGAGAATGGGGGTTGTGGATGCAGCTACTGGACTACTCCGTAGAGACTGGGAAAGGCGGTGATTTGCTGGTGACTTTGTTATGTGGCCAGGGTGCGAATTGGGACAGGGGGCAAAGAGCAGAGCACGCCAGGAGGGCAGAAGGGGCAGAGAGAGTACAGTGTGCTGGTAGGGCCCAAAAAGGCTGGGAGGAGGATCCCTCGAAACAAGGACGGATTGGCGGTCAGGGGGGGGTTTCTTTGGGTGCAGTTGTCTGGGTCCCTATGGCCGCGCAAAAAATTGGCAGCAGGTCTAGCGCGACAGCTAGCCTGGAGGTGCTGGGGAAGGAGGCTGCAATAGGCGGTGATTAGGTGTTCTGACTGGCCGGGGTGGAGCCGGTAATAGCTGCAAGTGTCTCGTGCGTTCGAGCACCTCACGCCCCTACGGTAGAGGACAGAAACGCGATATGGGGAAACGGGAAGGGGAAAAAAAAAAGAGTGGTTGCCACGGGGGCGGCGGACTCGGGCGAGACCTGCAGCAGCACCTCACGCGGATGGACGGGCTGGCTGTGGCACGGAAAATTAAGATGTCTTGCCACGATGCAGGCGCGGCAATGTCATGCGTGCCCCTGCCAGCCACCGTGGGTGCAGTAAGATTTGTTCGTACGATCCGATCCCAGCGTGAGTGAGTGCTCATATGCACTCGTACTCGTACTCGTAGACTCTTCCAAAAAAAATACCTTGTCGCCGTGCCTCTTTGATCTCTCCTCGCACTGGCCGTTGCAGCCCAGGAGGAAAACGGCTGCCGGGCGCTAGCGCCGCCTAGCGCAGGCACGACGCGAGGTAAAGGGGCAGTTGGAAGGGGCAGGGGGCCGGCGGTGGCTGCTACGAATAGTTTCGCAGCAGAAGGGCAGACTCTAGCTGGATCAGGACAGAGGCCAAGGTGGTCGCATTGTGTTCTGCGGCGGTTGAATGCTGTCCGGTATTTGTCTATGGGGCGTTGCAGCACGCTGCTTTGTCCGCACTCGTAAACACGGCAAACACCCAGGGCAAGCACGAGTGGGGCCGCAGCTGCCACGAGCAAACTCCCGTGATCGGCCAACTGCGAACTGGCCCTTTGTTGGCGATCGACACGACGAGCTGGTCTGGTTTCAATACTCGTAGTACGAGTACGTTGAAGATACTACAAAGTACTCGCACAAGTACTGTAAGATCCTCTAAGGCGAAGATACGAGTGCGGCCGAGACAGTACAAGTATTGTACGAGTATCTATCTTTCTGGGCACGGTGGGACTGCTGCACGTGCCTTCTGTCGCAAGTACGCGTCGCTCGTCAGATGCGTCACGCTGGCTCGTTGCTGTTGCACGCAGAATCTGCCGTACTCGTGTTAGCAAGACTTTCTGTACAAACGTGCAGAACCGCAAGCCGAGATTCTGCCCCCCATCGAAATCGACCCAGGCAAGACACAGGGGCGCGCGCGCCTTCCCCGCGTCTAGCAGCGCCCAATTTTTAGTGGAGGTTGATCACGCCCACTTCTTCACACGAGTAATAATACGTAGTCGCCTTTTTTGGCCAGAGACAAGCATGTGACGTAGAGGCTTGACCGTTATGGCCAGCTTTTTCGGCCATTCGTCGCGCCGTCCATCCACAAACGACGACCACGCCCGCACCGTACCGACCATGGATGAACTGGCATACCTCTTTCTCGGCGGTGTTGGCTCGACGAGCAGCGACCAGCGGCCCGACGACGCCGCCTCGACAGCGAGCCGTAATGACGACGATGACGACGTCGTCGTCGAGGGAGCTTCTGCTGCTGCCGATACCGACGCCGATGCTGATGCTGATGCTGCCACCACGCCTGGGACGCCGCCCCGTCGACGGAAACGCCACGGCTTCCGCGACTTTCTCAGCAAGGCCAACCTGCAGGACCAGCTGCTGGACAAGCTCTTCCAGCAGGTCCTGCCCGTCGACGTGCGGCCCAGCGACGAAGCCGAGGCCGACCACCACGCGGGCGCCCAAGACGACGATTTGGACTATGGCGCCGGTGACGGCGACGCCAGCTTGCTGCTGGACCACGGCGGTGGCGGCAGCAGTCCGGTCCGACCAAAGCGGCCCGGCTTCAGCGTCGCCATCATGTCCAACAACTTTCGCCGCTTCAACGCCCGCATCGGCGTCGTCTTCCGCTTCCAGCGCCGCGTCGAGCGTCTGCTCGCCTGGCGTCGCGCCTCCCACACGCTCGCCCTGCTCGGCGTCTACTCGCTCGTCTGTCTGAATCCCTACCTGCTGACGCTGTTGCCGCCCGCCATCGCCCTCTTGGCCGTGCTCATCCCTGCCTTTATCGCCCGCCACCCCGGATCCACACCCTCCGCTTCTGGCCCCGGCGGCCACCACCACGGCCACGCCTCTTCTGGTGGCGGCGGCGGCGGCTCTCTCTCGTTTGCCGCCTCCGTCGCCGCTGCCAGCCCCGACTACACCCCCTATGCACGAGGGCCCCCCCTGGCTCCACCTCGCACCGTGAAGCCCGTCAAGGAGCTCAGCCGCGACTTTTTCCACAACATGGGCGACCTGCAGAACAGCATGGACGACTTTAGCGTCGCCCACGACCAGGTCGTCCAGTTCGTCGAGCCTGCCACCAACTTCTCCGACGAGGCCTTTTCGTCTGCCCTGTTTGTCGCCCTCTGCGTCACCGCCGCCCTGCTCTCCGTCGCCGCCCACCTGCTGCCCTGGCGCCTGCTGTTCCTCTCCGGCGGCTGGCTGGCTGTCGGCAGCGGCCATCCCGCCGTGGCCCGGGCGCTGCGTCTGTGGCGCCGCAAGACGGCCGCTGCCGCTGCGTCTGCCGCTGCTGCTGCCGCTGCTGCTGCCGCAGGCTCGGCGGCTCCCGGCTCGGGTCCGACTTCCGCCACCCCCGTCGCCCCCGCCACGCCCTCCGCCACCACGGCCCTCTGGGACGCCTGTGTTGCCGACATTATCCTCGACGAGGCCCCCGAGACGCGCGAGGTCGAAATCTTTGAGCTGCAGCGCCGCTCCGCCGCCGCCGAGTGGGAGCCCTGGCTGTTCAGCCCTAGCCCCTACGACCCGCTCTCCCAGCCGCGCCTGTCGCTGTACGCCCGCCCCAGCGGCGCCCGCTACTTCGAGGACGTCCTGCCGCCGCCCGGCTGGGAGTGGAGCGAGAAGAAGTGGGCGCTCGACCTCTGGAGCCGCGAGTGGGTCGAGGAGCGCATCATCACCGGCGTCGAGGTCGAGACCGAAGGCGAGCGCTGGGTCTACGACATCCACAGCGAGCTGGAACAGCAGCAGCAGGCCGCCGCCGCCCAGGCCGCCGCCGCCAACGCTGGCTTTGGCGACAGCGACTTTGCCGCCGACCCCGTCCTGCCGTCGTATGCATCGCCCGCTGCCGCCGCCACGTCTCGCCAGCCACGGCCGCAGATCGGACCCATCTGGGAGGAGGGCGACGAGCAGGAGGAAGACATGGGCCGTCGCGGAGAGTGGCGGCGCCGGCGATGGGTTCGCACTGTTCGACGAAAGAAGATAACCGCCACGACCTGAGCGGAAAGGACGCGTTTCTGTATTTAAAGTGTGCTATTATTTGTTATTGCCTCGTATACACGGGACAGGAGTCTGGTCAATGATGATTGGAAATTGTAAATACTAATTCACTCCTCACAGAAGCGTAAAGGATCAGCAATATTACGTGTATGTGCAGGCATAAACAGGACGTGGCGGAGCGGTACTGAATTTCAGCACAACCAACCAGATCAAAGTCACAGACTGTCCAGGGCGAGTACGATCGCCTTGTGTCCCACGGCTATTAAAAATGGGCTATGCAGCCTCATATTCCGAATACGAGTACAACACGCTATTACCCCAGCTTCCCCAAACTGTCCAAATACTGTAGCAAAACAAACTCCGTCGGTAGTCGCAAAAGTAGTAGCAAAACAGATCGCCTGCTAGCCGGCCAGGCTCGGGGCCACCAAGGGGCTCCCTCTCAAAAACGTTGCGCCACAGAATTCAAAAAATCCAAAGTATCCACAGAATGTACAGAATGCACAGTTGCCCTTTCGTACCCAATCACACAGACATCTTAATGTATGGCAAGCCTGTCGAGAATTTCGTGGATGCCGCGGCTCAGCCCATTGCCCCCGTCGAGAGCGTCCGCCATGGCGCGGGCACGGGAGGTCAGAACGGCGAGCACGTCGCACGTATAGGCAAAAGAGCCAGTGCGCTCCATGTGGGCCACGGCGTAGCGCTTGACCTCTTCGTCGACGGTCTTGAGACGGAGGATGTTGAGCAGCTGCAGGTCGGCCGGGTCGCTGCGGATGCTGTGGATGACGGGGAAGCTAAACTTGCCCTCGGTCAAGTCCTCGCAGAGGCCCTTGTTGTGGGCGTACTCGGACGCCACCAGGTTGCGGTAGTCGTCCTGGATCTGGAAGATGAGGCCGAGGATGTTGACGAGCGGGACGCAGTCCACGAGCGAGCGCGACTCGGCCTGCATCAGCTTTATGCCGAGCCGAAAGAGCCCGCCGGTCTTGTTGGCCACCATCTCGAGGTAGTCGTCCTCGGTCGGGCACGTCAGCGTGTCGCGCCAATACAGGTCCATGCCCTGGCCGCGGTGCAGATTCACCAGCTCTTCCGAAAAAATGGCCAGGGCTTTCTGGTGGCTGCGCAGCTTCTGCACCTCCTGCAGTGCCACAAAGTACATGTAGTTGGCGCTGTTGATGGCCTGTGGCACCCCAAAGATGTTGTGTGCCACCGGCATCCCCCGCCGCAGGCTGCTCGAGTCCTCCACGTCGTCCACCAGTAGGGATGCCGTGTGCAGCATCCCCACCACGCGCGTGATCACCGCCAGCGAGTCGGTCGGCACCTCGAGCCAGCCGTTGAACGCGTTGATGATCTGTGTCCGGAACTCCTTGCCCCGCACCCCGTTCAGGTATTCGTACGGTCCGCGGATGACCCGCTCCTTTTCTCGTGTCCACGTCCGCCGCGCACCAAAGTCGAAATCCTCCGCCGCGTACCGCATGGCGTCCGGTGGGGGCGTCATGGTCAGTGGCGGTGGACTGGGGGATGGGGCCAGCTCGCCCGCCTCGACCACGTTTGCGTCGGTTGTAGTCGTCGTCGTGGTAGTCCCATTGGCAGTCCCATCGACAGTCCCGTCGGCAGTCGCGCCTCCAGGGACGTCTACGCCCGGCCGTCCGTCGACGGCGGCCTGCGAGCCCGCTGCGGCGGCCGTCAACGAAGCCAGGGTGACAGATGGCTTCCGGGGTCGTCGACTTGCTGCTAAGGCGCTTGAGCCAATCCAGTCGGCTTCTGGCACCGATCCTAGCATGAGAGACTGGGACGGGCCAGCCGTAAAGTTGGACGAGGACGAGGAGCTGTGATGGTGGTGGCGTCGGGGCGGAATTGGTTGCGGCGGTTTGGCCTGGGACTGCAAAAGGGCCAGCGCGGCGATCTGTTGCTGCTGCTTTTCCTGTTGGCCAGTAGACGATCTTCGCGGCGGTATCGCGTCGGGAGAAGGGAAAAAGGGGGGTGTGGTAGAGAAGGAAGGCGCAGAGGAGAGCATGGCCGCGGGCTCCTTCTGCTTCTGTGCTTGCTTTGAGGACAACATGTGTGGACTCCTCGACTGCTCTTTTTAGCTCGGCAGAAAATAAAGGCGGGCCGCCTCGACAGGCCCTGACTTTGTAGATTTGTTTGGCCACTCGCTGGATCAATGTCAGGCGACAAAGGTAGGCAGCAGCGAGGGATGGGGCAGACTGCTCACACGAGGGGCCGATTGGATTGGGCCGGCGAAGGAGCTACTCGTATGCAGGCAAAAGGCGGCGTGATGGAGGGAGCTGTCGATGACGCAGTTTCCGTTTTCTGCCTGTTTGGTGGTGCGACAGTGTGTCTGGGGAATTTGCAGTGGGGGGCTTTTTAAATTAGCCTACTGAA
Source organism: Leptographium galeiforme (assembly GCA_004028395.1). Lineage (NCBI taxonomy): Eukaryota > Fungi > Ascomycota > Sordariomycetes > Ophiostomatales > Ophiostomataceae > Leptographium > Leptographium galeiforme. Next base: position 18,809 of record RQWE01000235.1, read on the forward strand.
AAGCCTCGACTCGTATCTTGCTCGTACAGCAACGTCGGCTCACAATTGTGTGGTGTACGAGAACTCGTAGGGTACCTGGTGGTTCTGTTCGCAGGAAGCGGTAGGAGAATATGACGATGCGTGTAGGACTCAGCCAGCCGCAGATCAGCAGACCAACACGACGTGCCCGAGCTATGTACTCGTAGGCTTTCCCGACAGCCCGTCTACTGACCGAAAAACTCTGCTAACGAAAGTCCTAGCTGCTCAGCACGTGCAATCTCAGCTTCTATTGATAGTCTTATTCTCCAAGCAAAATGGTCGCATTCAATCTGCACGGAGTACTTTGTAGAGCGTTATCACTTCCGGTTTCAGGTGCTTCTACGGAGTATGCCGCCTGACTAAAAATTCCCGCAGAGCCGAACAAAAACTGGGACAGAGATTCTGCCGCCGCTCTGCGTCGTTTCTGCAGCAGCCTTTCTGGAATTCTGCTGGCGATCCACGTTGCCGCTCAGCCACAAGCCAGATGGCTCCTATTTACATTGTAAACTGCATGGCTATGGAATGTAAGGCCCACTGTCTCAAAGGCTGGGTCGCATGTGAATGGCTTGCCGTGCGTCCCACATTTTCAGCTGCGGGGGGACGTCCCAGGGACGTCTCCCTAACTAGGATTAGCGTGGTTGTTGCATGAACCCTTTAAGCTCGTTGCTGTGGCATTTATCAACATATCGCATCGCGGCCAATGCTCGCGGGCTGCACATACTAAAACTGTTCATGCCTTGTTGTCCAGCTACACCGGATTCTTCTCGTGAACAACCATTCCTTTCCTTCCCGTGACCATTTTGTGCTTTTAGTCTTCCTCCTTTGTATTTCATAATAGCCAACTTTCGAGTTCTCCATTCCTTTCGCCGGCCATCATTTGCTCTTATATTGTGTTTGCTTCCGTTTCTCTGCCCAGCGACTCTTTCGACCACCTTTCGCCAATCTCGTCATTCTCGCCATTCTCGACTGCACCTTCACATCTACAAAATACCCACAAAAATCACTCGCCGACATGGAAGCCCTCCTCTCTCTTGCTTTCGACAACCTGTCGTCCTACGACGGACCCAAGATCAAAAAGGGACTGAAGCAGGTTGAGGGACTCCTTGCACCCATCTGCCTGTCTGCCTCCCGGTCCAAGAAGAAGCCGTCGGGCGCAGAGGAGCAGCCGCAGCAGCCTAAGCCGTCGTACAAGACGCTCGACGACCTAAACGACGACCCGGCCTTTTTCGAGTTTTTCAAGCTGCAGGAGGGCTTCGAGTGGAACATTGCCCAGCGGCTGCTGGACACGCTGGACCGGCTGCTGTCGCGCGGCAGCGACGGCCAAAACGATTTGTTGATTCTCAACACGCTGGACCTGACGCAAGGCGTGCTGCTCCTGCACCCTCCCAGCAAGGTGCTCTTTTCGCGGGAGAAGTATATGAACGTGAGTCTACCTTGATCCCCCTCCCCCTTTCTTTTTGTCCCTCTGTCTCTTCTAATACAGCCGCAGCTTCTCCTCGATCTCCTGGAGCCGGTCAACTGCCCAGCCATCCAGTCCGCCACGCTGCTCACGCTCGTGGTCGCGCTCATCGACACGCCCCAAAACACGCGGGCCTTTGAGGCCCTCGACGGCCTGCTGACGGTCACGTCCATCTTCAAGTCGCGGTCGACGTCGCGTGAGGTGAAGCTCAAGCTGGTCGAGTTCCTCTACTTTTACCTCATGCCCGAGATCCCCTCGATACCTCAAGCCAACCCGCGCGACTCTGTGCCCGCCATGCTACAGCGCAGTCCTAGCAAGCTGGCCAAGGCTTTTACCGGCAACGGCAACGCTGCTGGCGGGCGCAAGCGGGGGGCCAGCACCGACGAGTGCTTCACGCTCTCGACAGAAGAGAAGCAGGCCCTTTTGGGACGCCACCTGCACAACGTGGACGACCTGGTGCGTGACCTGACAGCACACACACCGTTTGGGGGGGCTGTCTGCTGAGACGAAACACTTGCCCATTTCCTTGATTTCTCGTACCCCAAAACCCTTTCCTTTTTGATATTGCCGCGTCTCCATGCCCCGGATTTGATTTTTAGAGTGGCGTTTAGTGAGGGTCTGCTCGAGTTATCACCGTCCCCTTGTCGATCTTTATAGATGGGATGGGTTCTCGGCGGCGGTTTTCTTTTCGGTCTATGGTTGTATGGCATAACTGGCGTTGGCTGTCTACATTGCCTTTGATTTCGCATTGCTGCTTTGATTTGAAGCCCGACTTTCCATATTCTGTTTTAAGCTCAATTTTCCTATTGTTCTCATTCTCTATCATCTTCAGTAGATTCACTGGTATCGTCGGGCAGTTCGCTGAAGGACGCTTGTAAATATATAGCACGGCAGTATTGAACCAATGTCCATCCGAAAATATCATTTTACATCTCAGATCAGCGGGCTCGTCATTGGGTAGATCATGGCGGCGTAGATGGCGTCTTTGGTGGGTGCTCAGTGTCAGGGCGCACCAGCTCTTGTATGTTGGGTAGCGGGCTCCGCGGCAGGACAGGAGACTCGACAAACGAAGCGGTAGAGCCGGTGCCCGTTTCGTCTCCAGGCGGCGCTGATACACGGGATCCGTACAGCTCAAAGTGCTCCGGCTCCACCGATTCTTGCGGTATTTCGTACGTGGGCGGCTGCGGCACAGCTGTATATGCGAGTCGCTCCAAGTGGCTCTTTTCGTCTGTGGGGTAGCCCGGGCTGAAATCTGGCGCTGGGACAATATCGCTGCTTTCCGCCCGAGGGCGGTCCACGGGCACTGAGTCGATTTCGACCGGGGCCACGATGTCATGTGGTCCCTGGGGTGTGATGGGCACACCGCGGTCAAAACCGGGCGTCGGGTTCGCATCGTCGTACAGGTCATGCGGCGACACGGCGTTGTGGTTGCCATCCGTATCCTCGTTGTTTACGTGCCCGCTAACGGGGGCGCTGCCGTTGCTGCCGGAGGCGGTGATTCGACGACGCGGCAGCGGCCGCTTCCAGGAGCGTGCTAACTCCTCGAGAGTGGGCTCTGCTTGGCTGCTAGGGTGGGTGTCAGGAAGCACTTGGCCGCCTCCTACAACCGTTTGGACGTCACTGTGGGATCGCTGAAAGGGATCGTAGTCGTCGAGGTTCTGCGAGCGGCTTCCGTAAGATGACTCTCGCCGCCGTTTTCGCCGATACAGACAAGCCCATGTGGCTGCGCCAATGACGGCGGCGGCACCGACGACGACGCCTACAGCGATGCCAGCCTTGGCGCCGGCGGACAGCCCGCCAGCACTATTGCTCACGACAGTGCCCGTCGCCAGTGCGCAGAAGATCTGGCCAGTCACAGCCGTGCACGTATAGCCAATGTTGCAGCAACCCGTGCCGAGGGAGGCAGCGCAGGTGACCTGGCTGGTGCCACAGCTGCCAGCGGATGAAGTCGAGGTGAGGGTGGCCTTTCCCGTGACGCTGGTCTTGGAGCTGCTGGCGGTACTTGTAGGAGTCCAGAAGCACTGACTGCTGCTGGCGCAGGTCTGTCCATAGCTGCAGCAACCGCCGCCAAAGCTGCTGGCGCAGGCGAACATGCTCGTCGCAGTGCATTGTCGGGGGCAGCAGGCGAGATAGTGTGACGTGGTGGTGGCGGTGACCACAGCAGGTGTCGTCACGGAAGAAGCGGTCTTGGATGTGGCCGTGCCGGACATGGTCGAGTATACCGTGATGGTCGAGGTGCCGTTGCACTCGTACTGTGATGCCTCGCAGGGAGAACTGCATGTGGAGCCAATGTCGCAGCAGGCTGGCGAGAAGTCGGTCGGATTGACCATGCAGTACTTGGTGTTTGGACAGCACTCTGTGGAGTTGATATCGAGGCCTAGAAGTTAGCCGGGAAGAGTCCGCAAGATCAGGCATACTTACATGAGTGGTAGTCCATGGCGCAACCGCCATCACGGCGCATCAGGGCCGGGTCGAGGCCAGGGTAGACAGGACCATCGACAGCATCGTTGAACAGTTGAGGGAAAGGTGCGCTATTATCAAGCGGCTCTGCCAGTGCAGGCGAGAACGTCAACGCAAGGATAGCAATGCAAAGGAACATAGCATGCGACACAAAGTGCCGATGCCAGGGAAATGCAGCCATGCCGGCGGGCGACCTGCGGGTCCAAGAAGAAGAACCGCGACGAGATAAAATAGTAGAGAAGGCGACGACGACAAGGGAATAATCAGCAGCGGAAAAGAGGAACGGCAGTCGCAAAAACGGCAGACATAGTATCACCGAGTGTCACCGCCGAATCTCTATGGCCGCGTGGACGAATGAAACGTTGGGAGAGACCTGCCCAGTCTTTGTTACCCGGTTGGGATCCGGAAATGGAAGTGTTTGATACAAAGGCAGCGGGAGGATGAAAGCTCGGCTAAAGCGAGTCGACATGAACTCGTGCCTGCCTGGAAGCAAAAAGAGGCAAGGCAGGTGCAACTCGTCCACGTATTACTTTCCTCGAAAAATATGTCCGGTCGCATCAGACCAGTCAGGTGGCGCAACTGTGCTTATCCATGCACACTTCTCATCCACTGCGCTGCGCTCCTTCCGAAAGAGCCTCCCTTGCCTGGGGTACGATTGGCTGCATCAGCCTGGGCATGCATAAGGGTCGCAGCAGAGCCGAATCGTGGCCACAACCATGTGAAGTGAGCCAGAATGCGAGCAATGCGGGGCAGACAGAACACGACAGGCGGTAGGCCGTTGGTGGCTCCAGGCGCCAAGGCTGATCGTGTTTTCGGCTTACGTGGATGCGAAACGGGAGGCCTTTTGAATGAGCAAAATCGTTTACGACAGAGAGCAGAAACCTAGCGGATGCATTCGATACAGATATAACAGCCTCTACTCGGGTCAGTTGGACCGGACCCCGCGCTCCTCGCAGTACCGGGCGACCTCCTTGCTCAGCGTGGCCTGTTGACGGCCGACCAGGTCCATAATGTCGACGACCTTGGGCCCGAGTCGGGCCTTGCGGGCGGGCGGCACGGCTGCATAGACGGACTGCATCTCGGCCAGGACAGCCTGCAGCTGGTTCGGCAGCCAGGTGACGATGGGGCTGCCGCCCGTGGCCGTCGGGTGCTTCGTCTGCTTGAGGATGTATTCCTTGCCGAAGCACCAGTGGCGCCAGCGGAACTCGCGCACCTGGTCGAGGATCTGGAGCCAGAGACGGACAGACTCGACCTTGGCCTCGTCGTCGTCGTCGTCGTCGGGGTTGACGGCATAGGCGCGCAGTCCCAGGGCGGCTGAGCGGCCACGCACATGGGCCAGAAACTGGCGATGGTTGCTGGGACGATACTGTCGAAAGTCCTCGAGTATGGCCGTCAGCGGCGTGTCGGGCATGGGGATCTGCAACAGGTTGTCCATCAGCGGGATCATGGAATCGTTGGCGCCCGACTCGCCGCGGAAGCTGAGGCGGGGGGACGACGGCGATGGGGACGACGACGACACAGCATCGCCGGCGTCCTCGCCGTCCGGTCCGACACCTTCATAGGCCACGCCGTCGGGGAACATGCTCTGTGACGTGATGCCAAAGATGAAGGTGCGGAAGCTCGTGTACTTTTCGGGCCGCGACTTGGCCCACATGGTCTCCATGACGGCGTTGATGCGCTGCAGGGCGCCAAGCACCTGGGCGAGGCCGGCATTGACGGCAGGCCGGCTCGTCGACGGATCTGGGTGGGCGGCGTCGAGGGCTTCGAGACAGGCACATGTGCCAGCCACCAGCGGGCCCGAGTTCTTGACCATGGCGACGTGTACGAGCACGAAGCCGGCCTCGGACGAGGCCGGGTCGAGGCCGTGCTCAAAGGCTCGGATCAGCCGGAGGTTGTCGTACGACAGGCCGGCCGCAGGATCGACGAGCCGGTAGTTGAACAGCGCATAGCTGCCGGCGTACTCCATAAAGGGCTTGAAGCCGGTGCTACCTGGTTAGGGGAGGGGCAAGACGGCCAGCGGATAGAGAGAAGAGACGCTTACAGCTTTGCACACCGCGCAATCGGCCGCGCAATCGAGGCCGGCAGCACGTCGCGGCCCAGGCCGTAGGGCTCGCCGCGGAGGAAGCGCAGGTGGCAGGGCTCCAGAAGATAGGCCGAGGCCAAGAAGGCATAGTCGCGGTAGAGCGCGTTGAGCATGGGCAAGTCGTGACGCACGTCGTCAATGGCCCATGTCAGATCCGGCAGCTCGGCCAGGACGGCCGCCCCCAGGCCGCCCGAGGAGAGCAGTCCCGGCTGGCCGTCGAGTCGCTTGACCGGCATGCGTGTCAGCAACGACTCGAGCGGAGCAAACACGGCCGGCAGCGCCACGACGGGGTCGGCACGCGGCAGGAAGCCACGGGTCTTGGACACCATGAAGGCGGGCAGTGAGGTGTCTTTGGGGTGGGCGTCGGCGAGGACCTCGAAGCTTGCAGCCGAGGCGTCGTCACAGATACTGCCCATGGTGGAGGTGGAGGGTTGTTATGATAGAAGGGGAGTGAATAGGGTACGAGGCGTATGATTCGTCAGGTAGGACTCAACACAGATCCAGAGCTCACTGAAGCAGCCGATAAAAAAGCAGTTAACCTCCTTGTCCCTCTTGTGGCACAGAGCCTTGGATGGGCAGCGACGTATATATGCATCGTGGCCGGAATCGTTCCGGCCTCAACACCATGAAGAATTCCGGCCTCAACCCCTCTCGATCCCTACGCAGTTGAGTTTCTGTTTGTCATGGCCTCACCGGAAACACAAAAGAACCCCCGCTCGGAGGCGAACACGGCAAAGCCCCGACTGCTTGATGCAAAGGCCGTCATCTCAGTTCTGTCGTTCTCTTGGATGTCGCCATCTGCATCACCGCGCCCTCGCGGCGATGTATCATCAACGCCACAGCACTCGCCGCACGCCATGCCGTATATCTCTATTTTGAAAAGAGTACTTTCCTTTTTCAATAAGCGAAAATAATCACATTCCTCTTTTAAGATGATCCATTTGTCCAAGGGCGACCGTGACCAGACAGTTCTCTGTTGTAGAGCTCGGCAAAAGCTGCACGTTTGCGGTCCAGCTTGCGTAACAGGGATTAGCTTTCCTGCGATACACATAGAGGAAGCCGCTTCGCTCGCCTCTCGCGTGCGCGACTTCACAGCAGGGCCAGAATCGGCCTCGTTTGCCGCACTATCTCTTCCGGCCTCTTGGTGGCCATCTGTGGCACGATGCTACTCCGTAAGTCCGACAAACGGGGCGTGTGCACGTGCGGACTCCATTCCGGCCATTAACGCGCTTTCGCGAGCAACAATACTCCCGTACTCTGCATCTTTCAGAGGCCTAGGTGACAGACATTGTACGAATACCGTCGTTGGAAAGAGTGCACATGGCTCGATGGCTGGACTTTGCACAGACATGACGCACGGAAAGATACTTGCCGGCGTGAATGCCAAGTTTCGAATGGCGTATGTACAGTGGAGCACGTAATCGCACCGTCCGCACACAGTCAAATGACTGCTAGATCGTGCCAAGATACCTTTCCCGACCCGATGCAGACAAACGGAAAGCGAGAGAAGCCTGGGGAGGCGCGGCGGTGTGCCCGCAGCACAGGTTTTGGGAGCACTTGCCCGAAAAAATCCTTGGCCACTCGCCGTCCAGCGTTCCCCTCATTTCTCAGCAAGCCATTACCACACTCTGATCCACAACAGGCGTCCTGGCATGAAATGCGTCTGACGTGCGGCATCGCGTTTGGCTGACGTCTGGACTTGCCCTTTTTCGTGCGGCTGGGCGGTTTGCGCGCTCCAGGACCTAGGACCTGTCGCCGTCAAAACGCAATGGTTTAGCGCGCGCGCCTGTGGGCTCGTGCGATAGGACCACTGATGAAATAAAGGGCGATGCTGATATGGCCGCTGACCTCTCTTTTTTTTTTTTTTTTGCCCTTGTCTCGTTGCCTGGGCTCAATCGGGTTTGGGCCTGGTTCCGGATGAAGCGGTTGCGAGGATTTTGTGCTTTTTTGGAGGGGGGCCCTCTCTGATCCTTGGACAGGGCGCTGCTCGTGCTCGTTTTCGCCGTTGCCTGCAGCACTGTGTGGATATGTGATCTTGCCATTACGCTTCTTTCTTTTTCTACTCTACCACTCGTCCTGGCCAAATTTCCGTTTCTTTCTCGTTTTCCGACCACGACCGTCGTCCGGCTCGTCTAGCCCAACTTGGCCTACGAGCCAGAAAGGCCGCCAATGCCTCGTAGCTTGCTTGTACTTGTATCCTTATTCATGACGCCGCAAGGTGAGTAGATGACCCGGACTGCGCAGGACTCGTCCTCATGTTGGCCGGCCACGGGCTGCCCGAGGCCTGTTCCGGTTAGCCAGAACGTGACCTGTGAGCAGCAATTTGGAGACACGATCACAGCATGCCATCAACAAGACCCGTGACAGTGCGGCGCACATGTCTACACTGTATACCCCTGGAGATGAGATGAGCGCTACGCCGCTTTGGGCGACGGGGGACGCGCTGCCATTGGCTGCCGGGCGCGGTACGTATCTTGTATTGCCTTAGGCGGAAGGGGGCACGGGCCACATAATTAAATTAAAATGCAAAATTAAATAAGAAAATGTCAAACACCACACAACGCACACAGTCCGCAGCCAACTCCCCTTCCGGCTCGCTTGACCCGCGACTTGTGAAGGGGAACTTCATTCAGCATGAGCAGAAACGGTCGCTCCCCAATCCTGCCTCCCTCCTTGTTAGCTGTCACGCCCGGCCGCCTTTCTTGATGGGCCCCAAACCCAAAACCCTTTTGCCCAGGATGCCTTCCCACGCCACAATTAAAACCACATCGCTTCCCCCTTTTCCATCGCCATCACCACTTTTCCTCTCCATGATTCCCCAGTGGCCACCATCACCACCATCGCCATCCGCACCGCTCCCATGACTGCTCTCCCTGCTGCCTCCCATCGCTAATGCCCTTGAAAATTTTCGCACGCTTGTCACCACGTAATCACAATTCGCCTTCTTTTGGGCTCTACTCAGCTGAGAGGCCACCCTTGCCTATTTAATACTTTATCTCCCCCGAACGTCTTGGAATTCCTTCTGCCTGGCATTTCCATCTCGGCCGCTGTCTGCGACGCCCCGTGGCCGAGCGAGAAATCGAGCCCTTTTGATCACCACACCACCCTGAGAGCGTAATTCGACCCGACAGCCCATTTCCACATCTCCTGCACTCGACTTTTGCGCGCTGCAGTATTGTCACTGCGCGACCGTCCTCGAAATAGACTCGAGTCACGCACTCCCCCCAAACAAACACTCCCACGAATTCGACTCGCTTTCTCGCAACCATGTCGTTTGCCGGGAAAGACCGCCGCAAGTCGGAGAAGGCCTCGAGCATGATCACTTTGTCTGTCCCCGGCGACAAGCTGCGTGCCATCTTTGCCGACAAAGAGTCTGTCATCGACAGCACCTCGGCCTCGGCCTCGGCCACGCCTTTGGGTCTCAAGGAAGAGGCCTCGCCTGCGCCCTCGGGCAGTGCCGTGCTCAACAACGACAACAGCACCGAGTCTACTCCCAACACACCTGGCGGCTCGTATGGGCCGGATGGCCAGCTGGATGGGACGCCGGTACCCTCGGCTATGGCGCCACCGGCTGGCGACGGGGCTGCCGCCCCCAAGAAGAAGGGCGTCAAGCGGTCTGTGGCGGCGGCTGCGGCCGCGTCCGATGCCAACGGCAGCACAAACGGCGACGCTGCCGCTCCCAAAGCGCGCAGCAAGCCCGGCCCCAAGAAGAAGCAAAAGATGTACGTATTGCCTGCGCCTCTACAAGTGTTGTCTCTCTTGCTGACTTTCCAGGGATGACAGTATGCTTGATCCAAGCCGTGCGGCAGCCGGCGGCACACACAAACTCGGGCCCAAGGCCAGCATGGGCGCTATCAACGCCGGCCTGCGCGCGCTGGATCGCTCGGGCAAGCCCTGCCGGCGGTGGAACCGGGGCGGCTTCCAGCTGAAGACGTTCACGGGTGTCTCTTGGGAGATCCCGCGTTGGACGGCGCCGGTGCGGTCGGTGGGCGAGGATTCGTCGGCGGACGCGTCGACCACGGCAACCGCGTCTGCCGAAGGCAGCAACAAGGAGAACGCCGACAAAGATACCAAGGAGAAGCCAATCGCCAAGAAGACCAACGGCGTCACCGCAGCGGTCAACGGCACCCATGAGTCAAACGGCATTACGGCAGCCGCGCAGACGGACGCCGACTCCAAGGCTGGCGCCACTGACGGAGACGTCGAGATGCAGGACCTGCCCAGCGCACAGCCGAGCCCACCACCAGCAGCCATTGTGGCGGTACCTGTTGCAGTGGCCTAGGCTGCCCTGCGTCCGGACCGTAGCCCTCTGACGGCTAGGCGTGTATTCTAGGACTCGGCGTCGCTTTTTGCGTGTATTTTCTTATGTCTGGACTTTCGGCGTCACATTGGCTTGTTTAGATGATCTGGCTCGCTCATTCACTCTTGGCTCCGGCCAAACGGCGTGTGGCATGAATTGGGGACTCGGCTGCAGAGAAGGGTAGCGGACGCAAAGGAACGGATTGTTTTTGCTCCCCTGGACTGTCTTTGCGTTCTGGGAGGCGTTTGCAGGCGTTTGCAGGGGGTTTCGAGAAACTGTACAGGCGATAAACCAGAGAGGTATGACGGCATTGCGATCTTGTTCTTTAGGTGGCTCTCGCCACGGGTAAAAAAAAAGCATTTGAACCAGAGTACTTTTTTTGGTGCAGGCAAGAAGAACATGCCATGTGAGATGCGTGGTTACGAGCCGCTTCTCATGCGACGTGAACGATGCGTCTGTCTGACGAGCATGATATCTCGAGATGCGCTGGTTCACCCCGGCGTGGCCTAGATTATAAAGCATTCCCCCGCCAGGGCCAGCGCCCAGCGACGCCGAGTGTCCCCTAACGCATTGTTCACGGGGTATCTTACAGCCGTTGCGCCACACGCCCAAGTTCCCGCTAAACGAAGGACCCCGCCCATGCCGTCAGTGGGCCTATCAGCGTAGCCAGGCCTCGCCACATTAGGGGACAACGTCCTTGCACCACCGCTCGTCGGACTCTCTTTCTCCTCTCTCGCGTGCCTGCTCTGTGCAACCGAACAAAGATCTCGGTCAAGACACTTCGACGGTCCTTTTTTTCGAGTGTCTGCGCGCCCTCTCTCTCGGGCACTGCTCCCACCGGTCTCCCCCTTTCCTTTTGGGTCCCGCCGTAGGGCCAGAAATCCGGCAGCCGTCAGAACGGGTTAATTTGGGGGGAGCTATTTTGCACTGGTCATCGTCTATTTGGCCATATTGCCTCTGTTCCGACAGAGCTGACATTTCCGCCTCGCCATCGCCCACGGCGGCTGCGCTCTCGACTCTCTATTTTGCGCTCTCCGACCCCGTCGAGATCGCCTCGGCCTGAGCGACGCACGGCGGACTCGGCTTTATTACCTTGCTGCCGCCTTTATCCAAGCTCGTATCTTGCTCAGAGCCTCTTATCTCGTGCCTTGCTCGCAATCACGCTCGCAGAACAGGGCCTCCGAACCAGACCGCTAGACGAATCCCTTGCTAATCGACGTTGTTGACGACCGACTCGACGACTGCCCCATTCCGGTCTCGCGTCTTTCCCCGAGCGACACCGCTCTTCTGCGAACCCTCGCCTCGATCGGATCGGTGCATCCCTGCGGCGGCTGGCCTGGGCTGGACAACCCTCCGACTGCGTTGCACAGCGAGCACGTTTCGGTGCCTTTGTGTAGCCGCTGTCCGGCTTTCTCTCGCTTGCCACCGCTCTTCTCCCCCTCTCTCCCGCCATGTCCAACCCATACCAGATGCCGCCTTCGGCCTTCCAGGACGACCCGACGTCGAACCTGTCCGGCTTCAACCTGCGGCGGTCTTCCTATGCGTCGGTGGCGTCAGGCCCCAACAGCTTTGCGCGGTCTGGCGCGACCTTTGCGTCGCTCCTGAACCCGACGAGCAACGGCTCCGCCGACGCCGCCGACAGGGCCGAAAGCCAAGGGGCCAGCAACACGAACGGTACTGGTTTCGACGCGGCGGGCTGCGCATTCTACCACCCGCTGCAAAGCCGACAGCTGCCGTCCATGTCCTACGCCTTTGAGCACCTCCTGCGGGCGCCGCCGTTCGAAGCGATCAGCACGACAACGTCGCACAACACGGGCTTCTTCACGCCGTCGTACCTGCGCGACTCGGTGTATGTGCAGCGCCTGGAGAGCCAGTACATGGCCAAGATGCAGGCGCAGCGGGAGAGCCAGCAGCAACAGCAGCAGCAGCAGCAACAACAGCAGCAGCAGCAGCAACAACAACGCCTCCACCTGCATCCGCCATCCGCTGGCCTTGCGACGTCGGCCAGCTTTGTGAGCGGCAGCGGCGGCAGCGCGCTGGCGAGCCACGGCAGCAGCCAGAGCCTGAACGGCCGCGGCAACGGCAGGACGGGCCCGCCATCCTACCGTGGAATGGCGTTTGACGTGGTGGAAAAGGCGCCGGGCGCGGCGTCACTGGACGAGGACGAGACGCTGGCGGCGCTGCCGTCACGGTGGGAACGCAAGGAGCGGGCGGGCGCGGGCCTGGAGGTGCTGTCGGACGGGCTTGACGCCAAGTACACGGCGCCGCCGACCAAGGGCTCGGGCGTCGAACCGGACCTCTGCTCGATTCGGGCGGACCACTACATGCCGCCGCCGTGCGGCATCTACTACTTTGAGGTGACGGTGCTGGGCAAGCACAAGGGCGAGTATGTCTTTGCTTCCCGGCCCGGCTGATGTTGAGGATCTCGAGGCGGGTTGCTGACACTGGACAGGGCGACGATTGGGATCGGCTTCTCAGATGCCTCGGCGTCGCTGACGCGGCAGCCGGGATGGGAGCCCAAGTCATGGGGGTACCACAGCGACGACGGCAACACGTTCTTTGCTAATAGCCAGGGCAAGATGTACGGACCGACGTTTGGACCCGGAGACGTGATTGGGTGCGGCATCAACTTCCGGACGGGCACAGCTTTCTACACGAAGAACGGGGAGCATCTGGGGGTTGCGTTCCGAGATATCGAGGGCAGCAACCAGAAGCTGTACCCGACGGTTGGCCTTAAGAAGACGGGCGAGCACGTTCGGGTCAACTTTGGGCAGTCGCCGTTTACCTTTGACATTGACGGGATGATGAAGGCAAGTTTGTTGTCGAGCCTGATCGTAAACGCGTGGCATGCTGACGGACAATAGAGGGAGCGAGGCCTGATAAACGACCGTATCGAGTCGGAACGAACGGATCAGCTGGTGCCGCCGCTGGGCGAGACGGAGCTGATCCAGCAATTGGTATGTGTGGGCGCGGCTGAGTTCTGGCTGTGCAGACGCTGACTCGCTCAGGTTCTGCAATTTTTGCAACACGACGGTTACGTTGAGACGGCGCGGGCGTTTGCCGAGGAGATCCACGCGGAGAAGGAGGCGCTCAACCTGGATCCAGGACACGTGGTCAAGGGCATCAATGTGACGGATGACGAGGATGCGAACAACCGACAACGTGAGTGCGATCGGTCTGTCTGGGAGAAGCGTCAAATGCGAAACACGTGAGCACTGACACACGCAGGAATTCGGCGAGCGGTGCTCGAGGGCGACATTGACCGGGCACTCAAGCTGACGCGGTTCTACTACCCGCACGTGCTGGACGACTACGAGCAGGTGTACTTTCAGCTGCGGTGTCGCAAGTTTGTCGAGATGATCCGGCGGGAAGCCGAGCTGAACCTGGTGGGCGGAGGCGGAAGCAACAGCCAGGGTCTGAACGGCCACGACAACAGCCCTAGCAAGGCGAACAACGGACAGGGACACGCGCCGCAGGACACGGACATGGACGACATTGACATGGTCGAGGACGGCACGGACGGTGCAGACGGCGGAGGCGGTGCGGATGGGCCAGAGAGCTTGAACGGATCGACGGCGCCGAGCCAGTCCGTGGTGGACGAGGCGATTGCGTACGGCCAGGCGCTGCAGTCCGAGTATGCGCAGGACGGGCGGGGCGAGGTGCGCAGCGCGCTGGGCGAGATTTTTTCGCTGCTGGCGTATGCGAACCCGCTCAAGGAGAAGAGCGTGGCGCATCTGATGGACCAACGGGGCCGGGTGACCGTGGCGGAGGCGCTTAACGCGGCGATTCTGCGTGAGTGTTTTTTTCTATATTTCCTGTTTTCTCTTTTTTTCTCAGAAACTAACTGCCCAGAATCCCTCGGCAAATCGTCGCGCGTCGCGCTGGAGAACCTCTACGCCCAGACGAGCGTGCTGCTGGAGGACCTGAGACGGGACGGCGGCCCCGGATCGTTTGTGACGATCCAGGGCGTTGTAGACCAAATCCCGTCACCGTCATCGTCACCGTACTGATGCCACTGAATGCTACTGGTGGCGCTTTCCCCCACCTCATTTTTCCCCCTTTTCCCCCTTTCCCTTTTGGCTTCCCATAGATCACGGAGAGGTTGCGGGTGTTCAGGCTGGCTTTTTTTTTCTCGTCGGGCTCTCTTCTCCTTCATTCTCGCGCGGACACCATTACGAGCGCAGGACCACACCGGGATCTCGCTTCGCTGCATACGTCTGCGGGCTCTTTGCGTCGTGGTTGGGACAGCTGTCTAGGCATCAAGGCGATCGAGCACGCTGTCTGATTCTTGTGCTGCCGATCAAAGAACCGCTTTTATCAGCCTGATAACGGGAGACGCATCAGAGCACGGCGACAGAGGACACAATGGGCATCTCTGCGCGGGTAGTGAGATTTTATAATTTTCATGAACAGCATATCTACATGTTTCCGCTGATTGTGAACCGGCACCAATTGATTAGTACTGTCTCTATTGACAGAGGGCAGGCGACGACGAAATCATAGCCTGACCCACACAGCACTTGCGGCCTGGCCGTCTGTGGCATGTAATGTGTCTAGAAGAGCAAGAACTTGTTGAATCCTGGTGAGGCCAAGGGAGTACGAGTACGACAGGGTGATTGCTGGCAGTGGGGTGCCTTTCCCAGCATATTGTATGTATATTAGCACAGTCACCGTAGTTTGTAGGCATGAATTGTCATTTAATTGGACAGTCCCAATAAAAGCGGGCGTGGTACTTTGTATGTTGGTGAGCCCTGTTCCCCGTCTCCGGGGAGCAGAATATGATCGCTTGGTGAGGGCACAAGTAATATCCGGAAGTGCACAAAGAAGACGAGGGACATACAGAACATGGACCAAAAAAGTAAATAGATTGAGCTCGGTTTATACGTCCCAAAAGGCACACAATAACTAAGATGTATGAAATCTGACCAAAGAAACATTCCTGATTGATTCGCAAGTCCCAAAATACCGACTGGCTCTCCAACCACTCACCCTTTGTGCCTTTTACGCTTATTATAATAACCAAAGCTCTGTCTTGGACACAATCTCTCAAGAGAATAGCTGAACATGGACAGGGCCGCCAATCACAGAGACAAGTCTAGTTTGAGTCAGTTTTGGGAGCCATGCCGGCACGTGCACGTAATGCGACGGGTTTCTGCTTCCGGTAGGCACGCCACACCCCGCGCGTGTCTGGGTTCGGTCGTAGCTGCCGCGCCTACGACTACCCGTACACTTGCGCGGATCGAGACATTTTCCGAATCTCGGGAATTTGCGAGCAGCCGTACGTCTCTCTGGGGGATGCATTCTCGGCCATCCACACCATGGCTACTTGGGGCTTGAAGCAACGCCACCGGCACAATGTGCAGACACTGCGGCAATCGCCCGTGGCGGAGCTCTCGGGGGCGCTGGGCGATTTGGGGACGCTGCTGCCGCTGATGACAGCGTTGGCGGTGCAGCAGTCGGTGTCGCTGTCGTCGACACTGGTGTTTTCGGGGCTGTTCAACGTGGCGACGGGGGTGGTGTTTGGGATTCCGCTGCCGGTGCAGCCGATGAAGGTGAGTGGGGGGGGGGGGGGGGGGGGGGGGGGGGCAGACGAAAGCGGATGAGAGCGACATGGAGCGATGAAAGCGAGAACGAGAGACAACAAAGAAGCTGACCTCTAGGCCATTGCGGCGGCGGCGATCGCGTCGCGGGCGTCGCTGGCCGACACGGTGGCAGCGGGGGCGCTGGTCAGCGCGACGGTGCTGTTTCTGGCGGCGACGGGCCTGCTGCGGTGGCTGGCGGTGCACACGCCGGTGCCGGTGTGCAAGGGGATCCAGCTGGGGGCGGGCCTGTCGCTGATCATCTCGGCGGGCGGCGGGCTGCTGGGCCCGCTGCGGTGGCTGGGCCCGTCGGCGCTGGACAACCGGCTGTGGGCGGTGGCGGCGTTTGGCGGGCTGCTGGCGACGCAGCGGCGGTTTTGGGGGAGGCGCTTCATCCCCTACGCGCTGGTGACGTTTGTGGTTGGGCTGGCGGTGGCGGTGGCGGCGGCGGTGGCGGCCCACGCGGCGGACGGGCACCGGGTGCGGCTGCCGGGGGTGCCATCGTTGGCATGGAAGCTACGACCGCTGTGGATTCTCTTGCGGTGGAA